>PISX010016582.1:7500-45774 GCA_004024625.1 Mellivora capensis
AGGGTCCTGGGATCGAGCCCCATGTCAGGATTCCTGCTCAGTGGGAAGACTGCTTCTCTCTCTGCCCCTCACCACCCCCCCACTCACTGCTCTCCTTCAAAAAAATCGATCAATCAACAAAATCTTTAAAAAATTGTAAAATACCAGATTAGTGATGTTTATATCAATGACATGTTAAAAAGACAATATTTGGGAATTAGTATGTTCATATCAATGTTCTTATCAATGACATGTTGAAAAGATAATATTTTGGGTATATTGGGATAAATAAAACACATTATTAAAATTAATTTTGCCTGTATCTTTGTACTTTTTTAGCATGGTTGTAGAAAATTTTAAATTGCTCGATAAGTTTTACCAAAACACCTACTTCTTTCATTTGTACCATTCCTTCAAATGTAAATGGTGCCAAACAAAAAAATCTAAAACTGCACACATGGTTCACATGTTCTTTCTCTCAAACAGCACCATTCTGGAGTTTTATACACCTCTTCCTCCGTGTGACCTGCTGCATAGCAGGTGGTTCATAATATTTGCCATTTTTGAGACTAATGATGATTGATGTCTTGATTTCTGAAAATACACTTGGTCCAGTCTCCTTGGCCTGGGCCTCAGAAGAGTGAACAGCAAGTAGGAAGGAGGCCTCACAGACCGGGCTGTGTGCAGTGTGCCATAAGACTGGGAACACTCATGAAGAAATTTTTAAAAGAAGGACATGTGCACACACTCACACACACACACATGCAGGATCAGCCTCCCCTGGGAGAAGAGTGTGATGTCAGAGCCCTTTAAGAAGCCAAAATGAAAACCACCCTCCACCTGATCCCTTATCAGACATTTCTTCCCTAAAGCAGCAGATACACCAATCAGGGAGCCCTAGTGATGGGGAACCAGCCACTCCGTAGCTGGAGCTGAAGACGAGGGCCAGGTGGTCACAGTTTATACCCTATGACGGTCTTCCCCTCTTCCCCTACCTCGACCCCCTGATTGAACCAGTGACACCTCACGTGGCTGCCAATGTGAGACATTGCCTGGTGGGGAAAGATGAGTCCGGTCCGCCCAGTGCTTGCTCTTAGAAACACGAGTGAAGAACCACGGAAAGGGGCAGTGGTTGGAAGGACAGGGGGCACTAACTGGGAGTGTATTATATGTAATAAAGAAATGGGCTGGCCTTTGCCTCCAGTCCCCGAGAGGCAGCCCCTAAACACTTGGAATTTCCCAAGCGTTATTCATGGCGGATCCCTTGGACCACGCCTGATGGTTTATGCTAACAAGGTGGCTCAAGAAGGAGGCTGGTCACCTCGAAAAGACCAAGCACATGGTTACAGGATTGGGACTTTGAGCAATGTGATATCAACCTCTCCTTGGGGCTAAAGGAGTAGGAGACAGAGTCACATGGGCCCCAGTTCAATCAGTCATGACTACATAATAAAATCCCAATAAAAACTCTGACACTGGAGCTCAGGTGAGCTTCCTCAGCTGGCAGAGCTTTGCATATGGTCGCACTTCTGATTAGCATCCCTGTGTCCTAATAAAACTGTAAGGGGAGTACAGCACTTTCCTGGGTTCTGTGAGTCTTCTAGTAAATTACTGAACATGAGGGGGTTGGTGAGAGGCCCCAAATCTGCAGCCAGCTAATCAGAAGTGAGGGTGGCCTGGTGACCTTTGAACTTGGGGCTGGTGTCTAAGTAAGGGCCGCCTTGTGAAGGACAGTGCCCTTAACCTGTGAAGTCTGGCCCATCTCCGGGTGGCTGGCTGAGACGCAGGGACAGAAGCCATGAGGAGCATCAGGGCCATGCGGGAAAGCCAAGGTGCTATGTCATCAGGAGCTGCAGGTCAGCCGAGGCTCTGGTAGGGGCAGGACGTGCAGGGAGGGGAAGAGAGGAGAGAAGCAGACTCTGAGAGAGTCATGATAATACAAACCTTCTTCCCAGGGCCAGGCAGCCGCAGAGGAAGCTCCTAGGGATCAACACTGTCACCAGAGCCGACAGGGAGCCAGGGCACAGGGCAGTGGGGGGAGATGGGGTCATTTCACAAGCTCTTCGGTGTCAGCAGGGAGCCCCAGACTCGAGCCCAGGCAGCCCACAGTCTGTGCTGTGCACTTCAATGCTACCTGGCCTTCACCTCAGCCATTGTGCCCTTTTCCATCTGGGCCATGACTTTGTAATGACTCAGTCCCCAAGGACCAACCGTAATGGGGACACACTTTTTCTGTCCTCAGAGCCAGCTTGCTAACCTGCGGCTCAGAACTCAGACAGAGTCCCACTCCCCACAGCAGGTGGTGCTGAGTGGTTGCCCCGGGAGGCCTGCTTCCCGAAACCCCATGGGAGAAACCCTGCCGTCACCCTTTCCTGAGTCCCAGCTATGTGCCAGGGGCTTCATGTACATGACCTAACGAATCCTCACCCAGCAAAATAGCCATGACATCCCTCATGTCTATGTGAAGGCCTCAAGATCCCTGAGTGCTTGCCAAGGTCAAGTGCCAGACAGACCTGAGGTCTAGACAGACCCTACCTGCCGTGTGTCTGCATCAAAGCTCAGAGGTGTTTCCAGCGTCCAGTTCCTCATCTCAGGAGCTTCAGGGTGGGGTGAGGATGGCAAGCACTTGGGGAAGCCTCCCCTGGCAGTGGTGTTCGCGACAAGAGCAAGAAGACAGAACTCTGGGACCGAGCAGAGGTCTACCTGCCAAAATGGATCACATTCACGGCACTCTGTCCCCTGGCCTCCTTTGAAGCAGGGCTCACCAAAAGTCATTTGTTCAGGGAGCCCCATGCTGCTTTTCCGGAAGAATCTATTTATGGAAACTGTTTCCACACCCTGGAGGAGGGTGTTACTTATCTCTTTCTGTCTCTACCAAAAGCCAAAATGCTTTGTTTGTTTTCATTTTAAAAACTTACTTTTAAGAGAAATATGTTCTGGCCCTATTTTCTGTCATACAGAAGGCACTTTCACACATTCCTGGGGGTCCCTGAGAGAGCTGTCTTAACATCCTGTTCCAGGAGCAGCCCACTCGCTCTGGCCCCTCCGATCCCACTGGGGCTCTGCGGGATCCAGGAGGGCCTCTGCAAAGAATGCAGTAATCCTGTTTTCACTGAGACTGTAATTTAAAACCCACATGGGTGGTAATATTAACACAACCACCTACCACATGTCTGACATTTAAAAGCCCACGCTGGGCACCCAGGGAGCACTCATGGTTTTACCACGCCCACAAACGCAGACCTACCCTGGCAGCCAGCATTCACTCACAACAACAGGCTCGCTCTCTAGCGGGGTGGGGGGGGTTCCACTCCTGCTGCCCGGCCCATCCAATGGCCAAAGCAGGACCAGCTCCTCGGCAAACAGCCAAAGGATGAAACAAGCCAACGAAGTTCTAGAGAAGGCTTTTTATTATCCAAAAGCTAAATTTGAGCCTTTGTCAGTGGCTAAAATCTGCCTCTTCTATAGGTCACCCTGAGAGATGTGCACGATGGAACCCATCAAGACCGTTCTTATTCAAGGCCTCACTTCCTACATTTGGCGTTTGTTCCAAAATGTGCCCTGTATGGAGAACCGAGCCATCCTTCTTGCTCTTATGGTCCAGGAGCATAAACAAGACACACTGGATTGAGAAGGAGGAGTACAAGGAAGGGAGTCCTCCTGCTGTGAAGGCAGAACCATGTCCTGAGCACAGAGTTAGAACTGAGCCTCAAAGCCAGGGGCCCTGAAGGGCTATGCTTTCAGAGATAAATAAAAATCCTCCCAGTGGCAAAATGACACAGAAGATTGTTCAGACTGTCTCATAATGTTCCCATGAGAATAACACAGCCATGGGGCTGCCCTCATGCATTGTTCAGGAACCCCACGGCTGAGAAATAATAGCTGTGCCAAGCTGTTAATACCCTGGATGTGTCTGGCGAACGCAAATGTAAAGCTCCTTTGGAGGAACACACCCTCATCTGGGCCACATGTGCTCTACAGATGATACACAATTAGCGGGAAAGCATGATCCAAAGCCAAGAAGCAAGTGAGGAAACTAGCCATGGTGAGCAAGAGTCAAAGGAAACAGGGAGCCACTGAACTGACTCCTGAGAACTCCGGATTATAGGACAAGCTGATCTGATTATAAAATAATTATCTTGGCATTTATTTAAGAATTACAGAAGGAATCAAAGCATGACAACAAGCAACATATTATTAAAATATGTTATGAGGGGGCACCTGGGTGGCTTGGTCAGTACAGTAGGGTGGCCTTCAGCTCAGGTCATGATCTCAGGGCCCTAGGATCAAGCCCTCGGGCTCCCTGCTCAGCAGAGAGTCTGCTTCTTCCTCTCCTGCTGCCCCCTCCTCCTGTTCGTCCTCGAGCTCTCTCTCTCTCTCTCGTGCAAATAAATCAATAAAATATTAAAAAATAATGTTACCAGGCATGCAAGAAAATGAACTAAACAGTGTTTACAGAATGTTTATCGAGCTGGAATACTCTATGGGTGTGTTCAGTAGCAGGTAAAACAGCTGAAGGAACAATAGTAAGCTGAAAAAATAAGTCTGAAGAAATCCCCAAGAATGCCACTCAGGAGAGGCAGAGACATAAATCCTGAAAGAAAAGATAAGAGATGTGGGAGGCAGCATGAGAAAAGCCAACTTATATTTAATAGAAGCTCCTGAAGGAGAGTACAGAGAGAATGGGAAAAAGAAAATTTTCTAAAAAAATAATCACTGAGAATTTTCCAGATTTGATGAGAGACACAAACCTTCTAGTTCAGGGACTATAATGAGCTGTAAGATCAATAAGAATAATGAAATTGGAGGACTCAAAAGTCAAGGCCAAGGCCAGCTGGACAGAAGAGATAAACTGCCTACAAAGTAGGAAGAGACTGACCACGGACTCCTCAACAGCAATAACAAAGCCTGATGACAACACGATAATGTCTCCAAAGTGTCGAGAGAGAATAATCCCCAGTGCAGAGTTTCACACGCAGCTGGAGGGAAGGAGGAGGAGGAGGGTGGCTCTAGATCTAATCACAAATACATGGGAATAGGAGAGGGCAGAGGAACATGCTAGATGATACCAAAAGGATGAGATCAGCCGCGGTCAGATCGGGGTTGCGGGGGGGGGGGGGGGGGGGGGGGGGAGCGATTATCACAGGACAAAGGACTTGGTTACTTCAACAAACAAATCATAAGGAAACTTAAGGAAGAAAGGAAAAAAAGGAAGAAGAGAACCCTAAAAAAGACGGAAAAGATAAATCACCCAATCTCAATGAATGGATCTTATTTGAATTGATTCAACCATGATAGACATTACATTCATGAGACAATCGGAAGCTTGAACACCGAGTGGATATGTCATAACAATAACAAATCATTGTGAACATTTGAGGTGTTATTATGGTATTATGGCTACCTATTTCAAATAATCTTTATTTTGAGAGATGTACGTTGATCTATTAACACATATAATGATATGAAATGTAGTGTTTGCTCCAAAATAACCCAGTAAATGGAGATACACATAAAACCAGACTGGCTGTGAGTTGATGATTGTTGAGGCTGATACAAGGGGAATCATTACTCTATATGTGTGGCTGCTTGAAATTTTTCATAATAAATGTATAATAGTAATAGTGATAACAAAATAAATCATTAGTTGAAAAAGCACCTTTCAAGTATATGGATAAATACACTATATTAATACAACGAAATATTATGGAGAGTTAAAATTAAAGAAACAGAAACATGTAACAAGATGAGTACATAACATAATGTTGAGAGAATAAAACAGACTGTGGACTATGACACTATTTATATAAAATTTGAAAACATAAAACAAGTGGGCATGAAACAAAGACCTCTCCAGACAAAACTGAATTTACTACCAATAGATTTATTTTGTTTTGTTTTATGTGGGGTTTTCTTGGATTATTTTCCAGTTTTTATTGAGATATAATTGAAAGACAACATTGTATGAGTTTAGATCTACAGAATAACAATTTGACTTACATATATAGTGAAATGACTTCCACAATAAGTTAACTTAACATCCTCATCTCTTACACATACAAAAAAAAGAAAAAGGAAAAGAAAAACAGATGTTTTCTCCTCATGATGAGGACTCTTAGGATCCACTCTCTCTAACAAATTTTTGAATATCCCAGATGGCAGTGTTAACAGCAGACATCATCCTGACTGACATCCCCACGTTATCACTAACGGATTTTTCTGGCTACAACTTCTAACTGGTGTACTTCAGGAAGAAAGGAATTAAAACCAGAGGAAGATCTGAGATGCAAGAAATAAATAGATGGCAGAGACACAGTTAAATATGTGGGTAAATCCAAATGATTGTTTATGCTATAAAACTATAATTACAATAGTAGTAATATGGGGGGTAGAAAAGGTGAACCTCAAAGACAGGGCAGGAGAAATACATAAGACAGAGCAGGGGTCAGGGGCGTCTGGATGGCTTAGTCGGTTAAGACTCTGCCTTTGGCCCAGATTGTGATCCCAGGGTCCTGAGATCTAGCCCCAGTTGGGCTCCCTGCTCAGTGGGGAGCCTGCTTCTCCTTTTCCCTCTGCCTGCCACTCCCCCTGCTTGTGCACACATTCTATAAATAGACAAATAAATAAATAAACTCTTTAAAAAATTAAATTAAATTTTAAAAAATGACAGAGTAGGAAAAGAATGCATCATTGCCAAGCCAGTGGGTTGGGCAAGGGGAAACTCAATTGAATCAGAAAGAAGTCAGGAAAGGAGAATCAAAGAAGACAGAGGGAGAGAAGTTAAAAAGAAAACGCATAATAAAGTGTAAGACAATTTCAAATGTATCAGCGGTCACAATAAATGTTAAGATGTAAATGACAGAGATCAGCAGATGAGATTTTTTTTCAATCCAGCTATGTTCTGTTTACAAGAGATACATCTGGGACATAAGAACACAGCAAGATTGAAAATAAAGAACTGGGGCGGAGGGATAAAATTCGAATAGAAATGCCAGGCAAATAAAATAAAGCTGCAGGAGCTAAAGAAATGGCAGGTGAAAAAGGACTTTGAAGCATAAGCACCTGCAGGGGATCAATGATAATGACAACGGTAGTGACAAATGGGATAGCTCCCCAGGACGATAAAGCAACACTTTACTTGGATGCACCTAATAACACAAACTAAGAATATATTAAGCAAAAACTGATAAATCCACAATTACAGGGGGAATTTTTAACACGGCATTTTCAATAATTGGCAACCAAACATTAGTAAGCAGACAGATGTTCCCGACAACACAACACCAAGTCTGGCCTAATAAGACATATGTTGAGCCCTGCACTCAACAGCACACATGCAACATTTTTTAAAAATTAACCCTGTGTGAGACCACAAAGCAAGTCTCAACAAAGTCATGCAGATCACAATACAATCAAATTAGCAATTTAAATCCAAAGAAGGTCATAGAGGGGCAGCAGGCTGGCTCAGTCAGGGGAGCATGTGACCGTTGATCTCGGGGTTATGAGTTCAAGCCCCATGTTGGATGTAGAGATGACTTAAAAACAAAATCTTTAAGAAGAAAAAGAAGGTTGTAGAATTAGCAGACATGACAACAGGTGGGGCTTTAATGGCCCCCTTTCCATCCTGAGCAGAATCATATGACCCATTCCAGGCAACAGCTCTGACCCTTGTCTAAAAAAAGTAAGAAAAAGCCCTAGCGCAGACTTCCATGCCTACACTTTGTCCAGTGTGGGCCTGTCCTGTCCCTGGGGTCAACTGGGACCAGGCCGTCTGGCTTCCTGGAGGCCAGAAGTAGGAGCCTCCCAAAGTGTCCCCTCACAGCAGCTATGGCCGAAGCAACGGGACTCTGTCTCTCCCAGCTGAGGCAGCATGTGGGGCGTACCTCTCATTCACATCAGGCACCCCAGCCTGGGGTTACTCCTCAGTCCAGGCTGAGTGAGCCACTCAGAGGGAGCCTGACCCTCTTTGCCTGCAGGCTGTGAGGCACAGGCACTGGTACCCAGCTCACACCTGAAAGAGGCCCCGCACAAGCCTGGGCGGCAACTAGAATCACTGAGAGTGGGGACAACATAGTCGGGCAGGGGTTTGAGTCTGCCCAAGGGGAGAGCTTGGATGGGCCATGGGACCCAGACAGAAGTGGACCCTGGGTGCCCCATGGCTGGGGGACAGTTATAAGAAGCCACTTGGAGGGATCCCTGGATGGCTCAGTTGGTTAAGCGGCTGCCTTCGGCTCAGGTCATGATCCCAGCGTCCTGGATCGAGTCCCACATCGGGCTCCTTGCTTGGCAGGGCGCCTGCTTCTCCCTCTGCCTCTGCCTGCCACTCTGTCTGCCTATGCTCGCTCTCTCTCTCTCCCTCTCTCTCTGACAAATAAATAAGTTAAAAAAAAAAAATTTAAAAAAAAAAAAAAGAAGCCACTTGGAGGAAAGGCACTGCCTGTTTCTTGGAGGTACGGCTGGAGGTTTCTCATTTAGACAAACTCCAAAGGAGGGACAGTCAGCTTTGCATGTCTGCTCTGGCCAAAGAGCCTGAAGCCAGATCTCCTGCGGCCATCAGAAGCCACCCTTCCCCTTCCTGCCACGTCCTCCTCCTCTGCCAGCTCCAAACCCAGGGAGGGCGGGGGAGGGCAGAAAAGAGACACCAACCTGTCCCTCCCTCCATGGGCTTCCCTGAACTGCCCAGAGCTGAGGGGGCTGAGGGGCTTGTCTGGGAGTGAGGCTCAGGGAGGTTTTATTTATAGAACACTGGATATCTTCATCATTAAATGAGAGGGTTATGATGGCTAAGGGTAACTGGAGACTTTTCCAGCAGTGACCTTGGGTCAGGATGCCTGTTACAAGCCAAGCCTGTCAAACACCTGATGGAAGAGGAACCCGGGGCTGGGAGGGAGTCCCCTACAGATCCCGCAGCCCAGGGCCCTGGGCTTCCTGGTGTCTGGCAGTCCACCTGTCGCTCACCATAGGGGACGGCCAGCGTCCCCCACAGTTGTCTGCACCGTTGGCCCTGCTACCTTGGTGGAGGAGCCTCAAGCTGATTCTCACCACACTTCCGGCACCTCCGTCAGCTCTCAGACCTGCCAGATGTGGACCCCTTTCTCTGGACTGGCACATTTTTAGAAATGGAGTTTGGGGGCACCTGGGTGGCTCAGTTGGTCTGCCTTTAGCTCAGGGTACTGGGATCGAGCCCCATGTCAGGCTCCCTGATCAGTGGGGAGACTGCTTCTCCCGCTCCCTCTGCTACTCCCCCTTTTTGTGTTCTCTCTCTCTGTGTCAAATAAATAAATCGAAAGAAAGAAAGAATTAAGAAGGAAGGAAGGGAGGGAGGAAGGAGAAAGAAAAGAGAATGGAGTTTGGAGTTTGAGAACCCTGAGGCCGGGAACAGACTGCACAGGGCCCACGGCTCTGCTGTCCCACAGCCAGGGCTCTATCCCGGTTCCAGCTTGCCTGCAGTGCCCGCCTGGGTCCTCCCTTCCTTGCTCCCGTCTCTGGGTCTGTCCTCAGCTCTGAAGGCTGAACAAGTTGGCAGGTCCCCGCATCCAGGTACCCCACATCCTCTGAGGCGGTCCCATAGTCAAATTGATCATTGCTAACAATTACTGAAAGAAAAGGTGTAGCTCCCAAAAGAACCTGATTTATAGTCAGTTTGGCTGGTTAATGAATAGTAATGAAAAAGAAATGAATAATGAGGTTATTAATCAATCCTGTCTTTGGCTTTTGAAGACATGTTTTATTATGGAAACGTGCACACACGTACACAAAGCGGAGAGAATGTCACGAATCCTTCCTGTGCCCTTCACCCAGCTCCAACAGTTCTCAGCACTGGGCCAATCTCGGTTCACCTCATCCTCCCACACCCTCCAGCACCCACACATCACCCACCCTCCACAGCAACACTATTTTAAGGCAAATCCAAAATGTTTAAAGCAAATCCAAGATGTCCTAGCAGCTCATCAGCAAACATGGCTCATTGGTATCTCTAAGAGCTGTCTCCAAGAGATAAGATTTCTCCCTTTTTAATTTAACAACTACCACTAGCACACACACACAAAAACCAATAATTCCTTAATGCCATTCAAATACACAGTGTCCAAATTTCCCTAATTACCTCTTAAATGTCTCTTTACAAGTGGTTTATTTAAATCTGGATTCAAACCAAGTCCAGCATTATGTACAGTCAATACGTCTCCTTCCTCTTTTTCTTTTCCCTTGTCACTTACTCGCTGAAAAAAATGGAGTTATTTGTCATGTAGACTTCACTATATTCTGGATTCCACTGACGGCTTCTCCATGGAGTTGTTTTGTTTTGGTTTGGGTTGTTTTTTTTTTTTTTTTGAAAGCTGTTATGTATTTTGTAATTTTCCATTTAGGGGCACCTGGGGGGCTCAGATGGTTAAGCGTCTGCCTTCAGCTCGGGTCATGATCCCAGGGCACTGGGATGGAGCCCCGCATCTGTCTTTCTCAAATGAATAAATAATATCTATAAAAATAATAATAAGTTTTCCATTAAAAAACCACTTTATTTTTTTTCATTTCAAAACCATTTTTTTATTTGGGTATAGTTGACACAATATCACCTTAGATCGGACAACAGGACACACGATGGTACACTCAGCACACATGTAGCTACCCTCACCACGCCTTGCACTACAACACCACTGACTGTATTCCCTGTGCTGTGCCTTCCATTCCCACAATTTATTCATCCCAGAACCGGAAGCCTGTGCCTCCCGTGCCCCTTCACCCATTTTGCCCACCCCCTACCCCTCCCCTTAGGCATCCATCAGGTTTTTTCTCTGTATTTATAGTTCTGGTTCTGCTTTTTGTTTAGGCATTTGTTTTTTTGTTTTTAGATTCCACTTATGAGAGATATCATATGGTTATCTGTCTTGGAGTTTTAACAAGTCCCTCTATTACCTGTGTTTCCTACAAACTGGTAGTAGATCTACAGACTTATCCAATACAATTTCCATCTCTTCTGTAAGAACAACGTAGTTGGTGCCACATGCTTCCTGTTGCATCACGTCAGGAGGCTCCTAAGGTCAGTCTGTCCCTCTGTCCGGTGAGACAGAACGGCAGGCTCGGGTGTTACCACCGTCTTCAACACAGACCCATCGCCAGGCCGGGACACGCTGCCCGAGAGGGTTGCCTTGTAGAGCAAGAGGTCGCTTCAAGTCGCTTCATTCGTCTCAGTACTTTTTAATTTCAGTTACAAACAGAAGAAAATTATAGCGAACTTATAAAAGTTTATAGATCTCAAAGTAATCCAACATCTTGTCAGTTATTATGACATAACTTCATATTTAACTCTACATGTTTCCACAGCGCTCAGACTAGAATGCCGTCTTCACACACAGATTGAACGTTGTTACATACTTTAACAAAGATGGGATGTGAAATGGCTATTATTTCTATTTTATTTAAGGGTTATTTTGCCACATGACTAACTAAAGTGCAGGGGGAGCTGTGTGGTATGTATTAGTAGGAAAGTGATTTGGGGGAAGGATTGTGTGAAAAGATTTGTGGGATTGAGAAGAAGCCATTTCAAGCATGACTATGCAGGGAGAATGTTACAAAATGGTGCTTTTTCTTATTAACGATCAGCAAGTAGCGTGAAAGGCAACAGAGCTTGGCATGAGCGAACAATCCTGAGGCCCTAAGCATCTGGTTGGAGCCTTACATAAGCACCAACAGCTGGACCACATTTTCAGTTCAGATATTTAAAACAACACCATGAAGATCAACATATTATTTTATCTATAGCATGTCCACTTATATATTTATTTTTCCTTAAAATAAAAATGTTCTAAAGTTGTACAGTTTTCCACACTGCTTGTCTAATTCATTTTTCTCAACTGAAGCAATAAAATTCCACAGTCAGATTTTCTTTCTTATACATCTTTTTAGTGTTTATACTTGGTTAGAAAACCCAATTATTCTGGATTCCACCAGGAGTTCTATTTTTTTATTGATTATTTCTTTCAAACAAAAGCTAATCTTCAACTTCTTCAGGAGCTCTTACTGGAAAAGGAAGCACCAGTTTGGAGAGAAAAATAAGAATATGGTCCTGTTAATTTTGAGCCCCTTCTGCAGGATCTAAAACCGATACTCAGGATAAAATGTTGACTCTGGTACTTTCCTCTCATACTTACAGTATTACAGAGACATTCATATGTTCCCTCTTCAAATTAGAAACAGTTAGTTGCATTGGCCTCCTGACATAGAGTCCCGGTACAGTATTACAGGACATATGCTCAAGCACGGAATTTGTAAGTAAACCAACACTTCCTTGCACAAATGCATAGGAGACTATAATTAATTGAATATCAAGTATAGCACAAGGGTAAGACCATGGAGGAGACACCAGGATTCAGTACCCCTCGTTTTTAAACAGTCGTTTCTCCAAAGAAAAGGCTACACTGGTTTGCCAAACTCAAAAAATCTTTTCAAATTACTTTGCATAAAGATGTACAAGTCTCCCAGAACCTGGAGGTAGGGGGCAATTTCCCACCAAGACCGCCTGTAAAAGTGATGGTTTCCCTCCACTGCTGTCATCCGTGGCTCCGGAACACCAGTTTGTGTCAGGCAGCTGGCTGCGTTTAAACATCCAGGCTCACTTTCTGTTAACAAAACGCACATGGATGGGCCCCCCTGGCGTCAGCAGCCCATGGGTTTTTGCAGGAACAGCTTTAGTCCAAGAGGATGTTTTGATCTCAAAATGTTGAAGCAACTAAGAAGAGAAAGAGAGAGGGGGGATTCAAAATGGGGTCAGCAGAGGACTCATAGTGCTCTGAATGAGAGCCCCTCCTCTTCCTGCGTTGGCCACGGGCTGCAAGGAGCCCAGGAAGTGGGCATGGCCATGGTGCGGACACCAGTCACCGGTCAGGGGATGCAGGGGCTGCTGCGGGTCTGAAAGCAGCACTAGGTCATGCACAGGAGCCCAGCCTGTCCACTGAGCAACTGGGAAGCTCACGTGACAAAGATATGCAGACACAATGTTCAAATGACTTCCATTTTCTCAGCCATTTCAAGACTCCAACTCCTCTGCTTCCTCTTTAGGTCAAGGTAAAGAAGGAATCAAAGGAGGAAGGAAGGAGGACAGAGGGACAAGGTGAAAGTTCCAGGTTTCCCACCGGCTGGGAACCCAAGGTGATAGAGACCCAGGGGAGTATACTGCTGTTGGCAAGTGAATCATCTAAACAGGCTTCAGTGATGTCTTCAATTTAAATATTCTCAATCTGTACCTTTGATTGTATTTCTCATTTCTGTGGCTCAAAAAGAGAACCAGTTCTACCATTCAGGGTCAGCCTGGAAGTACCTCAACAGTGAGTTTTAGAGAGCACCAAAGTATCCATCAGCTTAAAGCAGTAACATTCGCCACCTACCGGCCCTGGCCTGATGTTCAAGGCCATGTTGGCTTAGGGAACTCAAGGCAACCTGCTCTAAAGGCCTGAGTCAGAGCACACATGGGTTCCTGGAGGGGAGGAAGGGCCATGCTCACTAGCACACTAGCTACTGCCCCTTACCCTGCTGCCCACTGGGTCCAGAATAAAGTCCAGCCTAACAAAGTGTCAGTTTGGGAGAACAGAAAATGTCACATGGGATCCAGGCTGCCCACCCCCGCCCAGCCCTGACTCCCTCTCCAGCCTCGTCTCCCAAGCAAAGAACCGGGACCCCTTGACAGGTCCTCAGGTGGGCTGGGGCCCCAGGGGAGGTCTGGCAGGGGGAAGGGGCAGGGCTGACTGGGAACATATTTTGGACCTCCTCCATTGTCACATTTCAAGAGCCAAGCTGAATGACCGTATTTAGGCAGCTCCAACATGTTATGGCATCAAGATAGCTTCAGCAAAACACCTACCCTCTGACCTTTGGTTCTGACTTCACAGAACTGCTTGCACATCCCACATAGCAAAAGAACTCATGTGTATATCTCCTCCACTTCCAGGCCAGCGTGCCACATGGCCTTCTTCCCTTTCTGAGTGGGCAACACTATGCTCACTAAAAGAAAATCCAAACTACATAGGAAAGGTACAAACAAAAAACAAAGCCCCTCTTGCAGCTCAAGTCCCAAGGAGCTAAAGTGTATCTTCTAAAAGTTCTCTGCATGATACAAAGATCTTGCTCCCATTTGACAGTGCTCCACTAAAGTCCTTTCCCTTCCTGAAGCCACAGGCATGTTCCCCGTCCCACTGGGGGAGACGCATTTATCTTGTTAAGGAAAGCCCTTCTGTTACTGCTAAGAGATTTTCTTCATGAATGTGTGTGGCACGTTATCAGTTTTTTTGGGGGGGTCATTTAATTTTTCTCCTTCAATTAGCTACTGTGGCAAGTGATATCAACAGATGTCCCTAAGGTGGGCCATCCTTGCCTTTCTGAATAAACCTGATGTGCTGGGGATGCATCTCTGTTGCCTACACAGCAGCGTTCCATTTGCCAAGTTTTCACGTAGGATATCTTCCATCTTTGTTAATAAATCCGACTGGCTGGTGGTTTTCCTTTCTCATATTACCCTCTCCAGGTTTTGAGTATTGGGGCTATGCAAGTCTCGTAAAAATGAGACTTCCTTTTCCTAGTCTCTGTTTGTATAAGATGATGATTACCCATTCACTGAAGGTTTGATAAAACTTGCAAAGAAACCATCTAGGTCTGGAACATTTGGGGGGCAAATCTTCTTACCACTGACTCCATGCATTCGGTATCTGAGGTCTATTCTCTTCCGAGTCAATTTGGGCAACTTACGTTTTCTAGTACATTGTACATTTTATCTAAGTCTTCAAATCTATTAGCAAAAAAAGTCATTTGTGGTATTTTCTTGATTTAAAAAAATCAGCGACTGCATTTTTAGCTATATCTCTTTTCTCATTCCTAGCATGGCTTATTTGTGCCTCCTCTCCCTCTTTTTCTTCCCCCCCTTGATAATTACAGATAATGGCGCTCCCTTTCTCTATTTGCACGAGTAGGAATGAGGACTCTAAGGAAAACTCCAGCAGGTACAGTTGTATGTTAATAGCACCAAGAAACAAAACCCCATCCCGGCCACCAAACACCCTGCTCCTGACCCTCTTCCAAGGACGCACCAGGCAGGGCTAGAAAGCCCCATGGTCGACTCGGTAGGAAGCCTCTGCCTGTCCCGGATGTGGCTGCAGAATCTATGGCAGCACTTTATAGCGTGAGACCTTCCCAAAAACCCAAAGGCAGACACTCAGAGCGGGTGCATGGCCAACAGCAGCTTCCACTTCTCCAGCACAGACTGTGTCCTCACACACGCAAGAAGTAGGTATTTGGCCCATTTCATGAATAAGAAAATGGGCTCTGCATGGCTGAGAAACCTGCCCAGAGTGTCAGAACCAGCAAACAGCAGAGCTGGGATTTGAGTCCACTTGCCCCAGAACTCCCATCTCCACCACACTGAGCTGCCTCTCACCCCAGATGCAGCAGGATGGGTCAATGTCCGCAGGGCCGACCGTCCCCAGGAATGGCTGCACTGGTGGCACCCCCACTGAGCCTGGCCAGCAGTCACCGCATCCTGACCGAGTTGGGGATGACTGTTTGACACACCTGTCACCAGGCTTTCTCCACCTGAGCCGCCCAGCTCGAGAGATGCTCTGCTCCCACACTTCCAGCTGTCCACTCCCCCGCTGAACAGAAGCCTCTCAAGTTCTCCAGCTCTCAGAGCTGTCCCCAAGTGCTCACCATCCAGAATCCCTCTCCACCCTCCCAGGCTGGCCTGGCTTCCATAGCACCTTGCACTCACTCATACCATCTTTCGAGGTCCTAACCTCTCAGTGTTCCGCTCTAAGCTCTGTGAAGGTGCAGGAAAGCATCTCCATGACATGGTGGAAATGTAGAAAGGAGTCAAGACACCTGGACCATGCCATGTACCTGCCACTCTGTGACCGGGGCAAGTGGCTCCAACTCTCTGAGCCTCAGTTGCCTCCTCAATACAATGGGAAGCCTGTGTCACCAGGTAATTTCTACATTCTTCCAATGCAATGTCAATGGCAGTAGCTCCCAAACCTTGGGCCAAGGTCTTCCATGGCTAAGACATGTTAATAGTAGTCTTCCTAAATTTGCAGGGAAACCTAACAAGTAGAATTTTCTCTACTAAAGTCTCTTCTTCTTCTGCCTGCTGTTCCCCCTGTTTATGCTGTCAAATAAATAAAATCCTTTAAAAAAGTTTAAGTCTTTCATTTTATAAAATTTCCTTCAAACACAATTTAGCTCTTGCTATGGCACAAACTCAAAACAGTAGAAGCAGAAAAGCATCTATTTTAACAGTAAGAGATTAAATGTAAGGTATTCTCCAACAAAATCCAAGCCTTCCTGCTGTTTCACAACCTAAACAAGTATGAGAACCACCGCACTGTGTAAGTGGCTGGTTCACAAGTCTCTCAGAGTGTGCCCATACACCACCAGCGTCAGAAACCCCACTGAAGCCCCACCCTGGACCCACCAAATTACTATCTCTGTGGAGCCCCAGGAACCTGCATTTTAAGGAGCCTCCTAATGCCTTTGCTGCTCCGAAATCTTGTGACATACGTGTCACCTTCCCATTCACTTCTGTCGAGAGCTCCTCATGTGATGAAGAGCTGAGCTCTTGGGCCCCTGTAGACCCAGCACAAATGGACATTTCCCAGTCCTTCAGGCCTCCAAGGGCCCAAACTGCTGCTCCACGATTCCAAGGAGAAAAGAGGCTCAGTGGGTGGTCAGGGGACCCAAGGGGGTGGCATTTTAAAATGTAAAAAGGATTTAACATGAAGCTCTTACTTTTGAGTTTTCCAAATGTTCCAAATGCATCTCCTTTCCTACTCAAGTCTTGGTCTGATGGAGCCCAGGAAACAAAGCCAAGGCAGAAGGCTGATGTCTGGCCCCCACCCGCCTACCTGGATCACGAGGAGATGGATCTCCAGCTCTGCAATTCTCCGCCCGATGCAGCTCCGAACCCCATACCCAAAGGGGATGGACCCAAAGTTGTCAACTCGGTCCAGCCTTCCCTTCCGCAGCCAGCGCTCCGGCCGGAACTCCTTGGCCCGAGGGAAGTTCTCATCCGCATAGGACGTGGCATAGTGGCAGAGGGCCAGCTGGGTCTGAGGGCACCATTTGCAACAGAAAGGGAATGAAGAATAGGATCACACAAAAGCAGGGCAGAGGCAAGAACCCTGTTGGCCGGTCCCTCCCAAGATGCTTCTGGCTAGGAGGAGACACGTAAGGGTCCTTGCTTCCAAAGCCCCATCTTCATCATAAAATACGTACAAAAGGAAAGGAACCTAGTGATATTTGCTAGGGTGCAAGGACTTCCTAAACATACCAGCAGACTTCCTGCTCAGTCACATGGCAGAGCCCAAGTCCCCACACCCTGGCAACCACACTCACGCCTTTGGGAATCAGGTACCCGCCAATGACCAGGTCTTCCTGGGTCACTCGGCCATTCCCCGGCAGCACTGGAAACAGCCTACAAAAGAACCAACAGGAGCAGGATTGGGGTAGTCACTTTTAAAGTATTTTACTTCACTTTCAAAAACCTGGACATCTTGTCATTTTCATTTTTCTAAAGCGTAACACGAGGTCCAGTTTCACCTAAAAAATCTTGTGAGGACTTGCGTGGGTCCTTAGCTTTGGCCAGTGAGTACCCTGAGGAACGGGAAAGCAGGTCCCCTGGTCAAAAATGCTCACGAAATATGAAGCAGAGCTTTGAATGTGCTATTGTGTTCCCAGGAGGGATAATCCCGAGTCTGGGAAACCTACGTGCACATGGGACCCCCTTCCTCAAGGAACAGGCCCCAGGGCTCAGGGACCCAGGAAACACGTGTTGAGAAAAGCTCTACTTCAGCGTTTGGATTGTCTCTGAGAGGCAATCTGGAGAAAACTCTGAATAAAATTGCAATTGACAAATACCAGTAAACACACAGCTAGCTTTTTCCCCCCCGAGCTTAAACAACATGCAATGGATTGAGGAGGTACAACTTGAAACACCATGATCAAGTCAAGTTTAAAAGAATTACTGTAGGGCATACCATGAATCCATCTCAGCACTTCTGCACGGCGGTCCTCCACAGAGGAACGCGGGGTTCAGAATCCCTGAACTTCAAAGGAGGAAGAAATTTCATTGGCCGCCTGATCCTACCTCCCACCCAATCCCACTCAAGACCACCCACATCCCTCACGTCCAGCCTTTTCTGAGTGTCGGTAAAGCCCTGTCCTGGAGTGAGTGAGTCCACTCGGTGTTGCCAGTCCGACTAGCATATCCACACAAGAACCACAGTAAGCAGGTTTGGTAATCAGCCAAACAGCCTAAAATATTTTCCTGATCAATCCCTCTTGCTCTGCTTTACATTCAGAGGAACGGGAACCACAAAGTACTGCTCCAGGAGCATGCTGGGGAACTTGGTGAAACAAATGACTAAAGCAGGTACGATGTCATGGGGTGATGGCTCCAAAGAGCTTTATGAAGAACAATTAACAGTTCAGACCATAAAACAGAGCAGCCTTTCTGCTATTCTGACAAGAGCAGAGAGGAAACAAAGATAGTTAAAACTATCTCCTTCGGCCACTGGAGGTTGATGGTGCATTTGTTTTGGACCCAATTAAACCATGATGATAAAGCATCAGAGACTTACAAGAGAGTTTTTGACATGAAATTTGGTGAGCCTTTTACCTCAGGGTTTCCTTCAGCAGAGCTCTGACCAGTGGGACTTTGGGGACGTCGGCTGCCGTTGGGACATGCCTATCCCCCAAATTCTTAAGGATCTCCTGGTACACGGTCTGCTGCACTTCTGGGTGCCTCGCCAGGAGATACACTGCCCAGGATAACGTGAAGGATGTCTAATAAAGAAACCAGCAGACACAGGCACATGGGTAAAACCAAGGATTTAAGCAACAGGCAACATCGGCAGGAAGTCGAGTGAGCATAAGCACATGTGCAAAGTCATGTTCATTCATAGGCCTTACCAAAGCAAAAGCTGATTTTCCCTAAATCATGCCAGAAAAAAACAAACAAACAAATATTTTTGGAAAGTAACAACAACTGTGTGATTCAGATGCTCTTTTAATGAAGGGCTGCAGAAGACATTATTTTGGAACTTTCTTGGATCACGTAAGAGCAGTCCCCTTCAATGGCATCTGAGAGGACCTAAGGATGCTGGTCAAGCCTGGAAGTTGTACCTGGAACTTTCTGTGACCTTCTTTGCAAATGTCATCGGGTTTTTGCTAGCAAGGGCCAGAGCTTGCTGGTCAGCCTGGGAACTGTTCAGTCTGGCAATGCCCAGGGCTACAATGACTGGGCGGGACTTGCTCATGCGGGCAGGGAGTAATTTGTTCACTGTTTCCATGACCTTCTCAAGTAAAGCAACCTATAAAGATTTAATAGATCATTTATTCAAAACAGTACCATTTTTTTTTAATACCATGTCTCAGACTGAAGAATTTACATTTCTGGTCATTGAAAATAATTCTGTCTTATTCTCCGAGGTTCCAAGACTTTCACTACATTTTCCCTATTATCTATGTGACCAAATTTCACTCTCATAAACAAGTCCACAATATAAACGCCTTTACTTTAAAAAAAAAAAAATCTAAAGTCAGTAGGCCATACTGATATCATTTCCCTGTGATAGATATCATATATTTTTAGAGGGCAAGCTCACCTATAATATATATAATGTGTAAGTTCTTCCTTATAAATGATAAGGAAAAAATTTAGAAATTTCTATTACAATCACGTTTCTGTGGAAAAACCAAATGTGGTATATGCATACAATGGAATACTATAGGCATACCTTGGAGATAATCTGGATTGGGTTTCGGACTACCACAATAAAACGAGTATCACAATAAAGTGAGTCAAATGAATTGTTTCCTTTCCTAGTGCAAATAAAATCCATGCTTATACTTTACTGTAATCTCTTAGGTATGCAATAGCATTATGTCTAAAACAACAACTTACCCACCTTAATTTAAAAATACTTTATTGGTAAAAACTGCTAACAATCACCTGAGCTTTCAGCAAGTCCTAATCACTCACTGAGCACAGACCAGTGATTCTACTATTATATATTATTATATATAATATATATTTATGTTATATATAACAATATCTAATACAAATTATGTATATAACATGTGTTGTGTATTGTTATAATGAATATAATAATAATGAAAATGAAATATCATGAGAATTAGCAAAATATGACTTGGAGACAAAAAATTAGCAGATGCTATTGGAAAAATGGAGACAACAGTCTTGCTAAATGCAAGGTGGCCACAAACATTTAATTTGCAAAAAAAAAAAAAAACCTATCTGTGAAGCGCAATAAAACGATGAATAAACTACTTTCATATGCAACTATCAGTGAATCCTGAAATCATTCGCTGACTGAATGAAGCTGGATGCAAAATACACACTGTATGATTTTATTTCTAAAAATTTCTAGAAAATTGAGAACTGATGTTGAGCATCAGAAAGCAGATCAGCGGTTACCTGGGGCAGGCGGGGCAGGAGAGATGGACTGAAATGGGAGTAAAGAAATTTCAGGGGTGGTAGAAATATTCAGGATCTTGATTAGGGTGGTGGTTTCATAAATGATCACATTTGTGCTTATCCTGTATCTGCCAACAAGTTATAATAAATTGTACAGTTTAAAAGGGTGCCATTTCTTTTGCATAAGTTATACTGCAGTAAAGTTTTTTTAAGTAATATTTTAGAAAATGAATGTGAATTATAAGAACGTGTCTGCTGATGTTCCTTTCAGGGGCCTCTGGTAGGAATGGTCCTTTCTGTGCTCCACCTCATGTGATGCTCTTAGTTACCACCAGGGGGCAGGAGGGACAATACACCCAAATCCTCTTAGAGGCAAAGCCAACCATTCACTCTGCTCATCCCCTCCCCATTCAAGCAAACCCACACCACTCATCACATTCACGTGGCTGATTAGAATTTTCATTGATCACATTGATTTCATTGGTTAGTTTTATACATGTCTTTGTTTTATTGTTGTAGAAGATCCATAAAAATAAGGAATTTATACTAAGTTTTTTGCTTTTACATGTTTATGTGACATTATAATAAAAACAATGTCAACCCTGGGGTGGGGCTGTTCTCCCCTTAAACTGGAGGTCTGTGCCTTATTCAAGTTCAAGAAGCACTCCTGTAAAGGAAAAGCTCTGAGGTGATGAGCTTAGTTGTTTAGTTTTGAAGGGCTTTGGAAATAGTGAAGCATCAGGCAAATCTTAATTATTTCACTCAACTAACTTTTCCTCCACCAAATACTAAAAACCTAGCCCTGCTTTTTCCTGTTTCACTACTTCTTTTTAGCAAATTTTTAAATTTCTGTGTATATATACCCACATGTATATCATTTTTCATACATGAATAAATGTATCCCATTACACATATGTTTTGGAAGGAAACTTGGTTCCCATTTCCCCAGGCAGGTAACCCATGTTAACAACCCAGTGTGCTCCCTCCACACCTTCCTCCACACTCATAAAATCATGTACAGATATGGACACGCACACAGACGAGCAGGGGCCAGGCCACTGTTTGTTTTACCAATAGGAGCACAACATACACAGTTTTCTGCGTCTTCATTTCTCACTTAACAACATGCGATGCAATTCCCACCCAGTCTCTTGGCTGTGCTTTGTTCATTCTGATAGTCACCCTTCCTTGGTGGTCATAGTAGATTACTCATTTGCCACAATAAATCTATTCATCGGCATCTTACTTAAGACCGATAGACACACATATTCATAAGTCAAACTGTTTATTAAACTTTCTTTTCTTTATGCTCTCCTTAGCACATTTGGGTTTAAAAGGGATGGTGGCTTTATAAAATGAATTGGGGAGTTCTCCATGACCTGTAATACTTTAAATGATAAATAATAATGTTTCTAATAATGTTTAAATGATAAATAATAATGTCTGTGCCTTCTTCATTTTTTATATTATGAAGCAATGGACCAAGGTTTGTCAATAGGGAATGATTTTTAAGCTTTAAAACATATTGTTACTTTGAGTGCGTGATAACTTACATTTTTTTGCAGAATTTATTATGGTTTTATGTTTTAAAATACATGTATATTATTTAAAAGTTGGAGTTTGGGGTGCCTGGTTGGCTCAGTGGGCTAAAGCCTCTGAACTTCAGCTCAGGTCATGATCCCAGGGTCCTGGGATGGAGCCCCGAGTCGGGCTCTCTGCTCGGCAAGGAGCCTGCTTCCTCCTCTCTGCCTGTTTCTCTGCCTACTTGTGACCTCTGTCTGTCAAATAAATAAATAAAATCTTTAAAAGTTGGAGTTTTCTCCTGGAAACTTTCAGCAGTGAAGCAGAAGTTGTTAGTACCAACACGTATGCACGTATGAGATTACTCAGGAAGGCTCCTGGCTTTGCTTATCGAGAAGAGACAAAGGCCAAGACACTCACCGTGTCCACGCCAGCCAGCAGCATCTCCGTCATGTTGGCGTAGATCTCCTCCAGCGTCAGCTCCTGACTGAGGAAGAGGTATGTGAGCAGCCCCCCTCTCACACTCTCCCCACTGTCCATGTGGGACTGTATGTCCTTCAGCTTGTTGTCAATGTGGAATTGGCCTGTTTGAAAAGAGTTATTTCTTTTGAAAGAAGTTTTGGTTGAGAATAACCTCTTCATCTTCCGAGTAACTTAATCTGTGGCAGATTCCAAAGCTAAACGAAACCCAGGTCTATTTGCTGTCAACCTGGGAAGCTCATCCACATGCTTGTTTGTATAAATGAATGAAAAGTTAAAAACAGGGGTCGCCTGCACGGCTCAGTCAGTTACCTTCTGCTTGGGTCACGATCCCAGAGTCCTGGGATAGGGTCCCGAGTCAGGATCCCTGCTCAGCAGGGAGTCTGCTTGTCCCTCTCCACCACCTCATGCTCGTTTTCTCTCTCTCAAATAAATAAAACCTTTTTAAAAAAATTAAAGACAAGCTAAATATCTCTTCCTCTCTGAAAATAATGCAGAAGATACTTGCAAATGTTTGCTTTACTCATCAAAGAGCCAAGAAAGCTTTGGAGTAATGAGACTACAGATCCTTTCTTTTTTCTTTTCTTTTTTTTTTTTCCTACCATGTTTCCAGAAGGGAGAATGGTGTGAGGGTAAAGGCTATGTTACCCTAAAAAGATAGTGCCACATTCCATCCATCAGAACTTACATATTCAAATGAATGTTGGTCTTCAAAAGACACTATGGGACACTTCTTTCAACCTTAGTGTTGTTCTAAAAACATCATTCTAACAAACATTTTGCAAATCTTTTCTTTTTGGAAATCCTTGGTTAGCTATGTAGGAAAACTAATTTCGCTTTGCTGGATTTGAACAAAGTATAGTTTCCTAGTTTGTTTCACCAGGTAAGAAACAGGAATTTGTCTCTTTCCAAAAAGCTGCAAGTGAGAATGTTTGAGTGAAAGTGCACAGGCCCGCACCCAAATGTTTATAGCAGCAATGTCCACAATAGCCAAACTATGGAAAGAACAGATGAGTAGATAAAGAAGATGTGGTATATATATATATATATACACACACACTGGAATACTCTGCAGCCATCAAAAGAAATGAAATGTTGCCATTTGCAACGATGTAGATGGAACTAGAGGGTATTATGCTGAGCGAAATAAGTCAATCAGAGAAAGACAACTATCATATGATCTCCCTGTTATGAGGAATTTGAGAGGTGGTGAGGGGGTTGTGGGGGGTAGGGAAAGAAAAAAATGAAACAAGATGGGATTGGGAGGGAGACAAACCATAAGAGACTCTTAATCTCAGGAAACAAACTGAGGGTTCCTGGGGGGTGGATGGAGAGAGATGGGGTGGCTGGGTTATGGACGTTGGGGAGGATATGGGCTATGGTGAGTGTTGCGAAGTGTGTAAGCCCGATGATTCACAGACCTGTACCTCTGGGGCAAGTAATACATTATATGTTAGTAAAAATAGTTTAAAAAAAAAAAAAAGAAAGAAAGAAAGTACACAGGCCCAAAACGCTGTCTGCACTTCAAGCACTGACAGAATCATTGGACCAAAGACATCATCTCCCTCAGACAACATTTACTTGCATACATCACCGCTAGCATGTTTGTCACAATGAAAAGAATTCGTAAATGGGAAATTGGTCACATTGCTGATAGTAGCAACCCACATGCGTCTTGTCATCAGAGAAGCCCAGCCAGATAACAGGTCCAAGTAACAGCACACAACCACGCCAGGCCACGCTCCGCAGCGTCACCCCTCCAGCGGCAGAAGCCTCAGATACGCCGCAAGCCGCGCAGCTGGGTCAACCAGTGAGACAACAGGGGCCCCTCGATTCTTCTCTTACTGAATCTGAAGAGTCCGTCCCAGGACCTGCAGAACTCCCGCCAGGGTTTCGGGATGAACGGGCGGAGCCACCTGGGGATGGCGCCCGCGTACATGGAGGTCTTGAACATGCTGAACATGAGCCCCAGGGCCTCCATGTAGTCCACGGTGGCCTGCGGGATGCTGTCCTCCAGGCAGCCCAGGCGGCTCTCATAAAGGATGGTGGCCACTCCTGCACGGAGAAAGTGAGTTGAAAGACCCTCTCCTTTTTCGTTACCCACAGTATCAACAGGCAACATCTAGCCATAAAAGTTGCAAAACCAATCAAGGGGCCTTCCTCCAGCGAGGTTCTGCTGTATCACCAGAGGTTTTCTCTACCAGGTCCTGAGTTCCAGGGCTTGAGTATTCAGGGCTGATAGGAAGCAGGTTGGCGGGTCATTCCTTTCACTTGGCAGGGCTCAGCCGTATCGCAGCCCCCACTGCCCCCCACCCCGACCCTCCTGAGGGTTTGCTCAAGACCCAGGATGCAAAGGCCCCAACCTTTTGGCCACTTGCCCAACGTTAGAGAATTGAAAGGTGGCTCCTCTGGGCCATGAAGGGGGGAACCCCAGGCCCAGAGAGTCATAGGAGCAGAGGAAACAGTCTCAATGAATCAGGAAAAAGCAAGATTTTCCGCTCCGCTGTGTTTGCAACTCTCCGTTGATTTTGTTACTCTGTTCAGGGAGCATTAACAGAACTTTAAAAAGTTAACTTAAAAATTAAATTTGAACTAAGGTAAACTCGCTTTTAAAAAAGGAGAATGCTGATAGATTACAAAAGTACAAAACAAGAAGTTTGGGGGGCACCTGGGTGGCTCAGTGGGCTAAAGCCTCTGCCTTCGGCTCAGGTCATGATCCCAGGGTTCAGGGATCGAGCCCTGCATCGGGCTCTCTGCTCAGCAGGGAGCCTGCTTCTCTCTCTCTCTCTCTCTCTGCCTGCCTCTCTGTCTACTTGTGATCTCTGTCAAATAAATAAATAAAATCCTTAAAAAAAAAAAAAAGTTTGGTTCGCTACTATTATGTTTTGGTTTGGTTTGGTTTTAAGTGAAAATTAGGGACACCTGGGTGGCTCAGTGTGTTAAGCATCTGCCCTCAGCTCAGGTCATGATTCCAGGGTCCTGGGATAGAGTCCTGCATTGAGCTCCTTGCTCAGCAGGGAGCCTGCTTCTCCCTCTGCCTGCCCCTCCCCCTGCTTGTGCTTTCTCTCTCCCTCTGAGCAAAAAAAAAAAAAAAAAAAAGAGTATTCGCATGCATCCTTTAAAGAAACTGGTGACCTCCCCAGGTCAGGAGAGAGAGAGAGAGGGCGGGGACTTTTCAATGTCTACATTTGGGGTTTGATTTTTGATTTTAGGACATGGATGGCAATACCCTACCCATCCCACATGAATTTTAAAAGCTAGAATGACTGCAGTAGAGGCCCTCTAAACTTCTACTGTTTTCTAAAAACAGTGCTAAAGCAAGATATGCAGGAATTAGGAGCATGATTCTTGAGTTAAAAAGACCTGGATTCGAAATTAAGTTTCTGCCACTAAAAATGGGGGCGGGTTTTCAATTTCCCCACTTATAAACCAGCGGTGACAGTACCCCTGGCTAAGTCAGCACCATGAGGGATATGGGTGTGTACGTGCGGGACTTAGCCCAGTGCCTGCCAGGGACATAGGGCATGCCCAGTGGATGAGAACTACCATTTCTGCCATCCACCCTCTGACTTCGCCTCACCTTCCATTGAATATTTGAAGAAAAGGTCATTGACATTGGTCACCGTTTCTCCATCTTCTGCCTGGCTCTTGAGGATGTAGATTCTTTTAATTAAATCAGCAATAACTTGGTTGATTTCGCCTGAAAAAATGGCCACATCTCTTGGTTTCAGAATTCTTTGTCTCAGTACACGTCTCATCTTGAGCCACTGTTCACCCTCCCTAGAAGAGTAAAGTGAGTTTCAAATCATCTTACTTCCATTGACATCCTGGAAAAGAACTCAGGGAACCTCTGAGAGTTTCCCCAGCAATAAAAAGCCAACAAGATCTGCTGATCCAAATAGAATTAAGATACTGCGCAAGGGGAGGGGAGAACTTCAGCCTTGTAGTCTGTTCCCCTCGAAGCAAACTTGGAAGGGGAAAAAAATTCCCACTGGGAATCATCTTTATGAAAGTGAGATGAGGGGCGCCTGGGTGGCTCAGTGGGTTAAAGCCTCTGCCTTCGGCTCAGCTCATGATCCCAGGGTCCTGGGATCGAGCCCTACATCGGGCTCTCTGTTCAGCAGGGAGCCTACTTCCCCCCCCCCACCCCGCCGTCTCTCTCTCTCTGCCTGCCTCTCTGCCTACTTGTGATCTCTGTCTGTCAAATATATAATAAAGAGATACGAGCCTGTTGGGATTAGCAAAAGAGAAAAAGGTTTATGTGTATGAACTCCTGAACCCTGAACTGAGCTCCTGGGAGGATAATGGATAGTGGATGCCTCAACGGATGGTGCAGAGAGCGAGAGCTTTTGCAGCATTTGGCCACTTCCCTCTGGCGCTGGACCAGTGAGGAGATGTTTGATTATTTCCCTCAGAGCCAAAGTTGAGGGGCTCTGGAGATACCCAGTCTCAGCTTTTATTTACCTCATTTGAGAAAACTATGGTTATACTTCTCTTCTATTCATGAATATATATGAAAAAAGGATCACAAATGGAATTTCTACACCAAAGGGATTTGGACCAGGGGATCCACAGGTGCTCTGTGTTCTCCTTCCTGCCTGGAACCGTGCTGATTAGCTCTTAGGGGCACAGAGGTATTGATAAGCCTTGTTTACAAACAATAATCATAGCCTGTTATGAGGGAACAGTATCACATAGCAGCCCACACAGGAAGGCTCTTAGCCCCTCTTCGGTGTCTCCTAAAGCAGCTGCTCCCTCCCCCTCCGTCCACAGATCCACTCTGTGAACCTCCCTCCCTTCCTTGTCACTGAGAGGACACTAACAGCCTTGCAGCACTGCTTGAGAAACAGTTCCTCCCTTCTCCCAGGTTAGTGCAACCCGACCTTGTCCCTGCCATCAAACCTCTTCCCAGAGGAGAAGGGATGGGCCCGCTGGCACCAGTATTTAGGAGATCACTCAAAGAGGCCGTTTTGCCACTGGGAGGTATGCAATTTATTAAAGACTGGTTTTCAAAGCCAAGTATCCAAGCAGGGGCCTCCCAACCACGGCCCACCGGGGGCCACATACTCACGCCGAGATGAGCCCGGTAGATCTCCCTCGCAAGTGTCGGTACTCCTGCCAGGACCCCATGTTGGCTCTCTGGGGTGCGGCCCCCTCTGCCCGGAGCACCTGAGCCACCATGTCTCGGTCTGCAATAGATACTACAAACTGAGGACCAAAGTGAGACTTGAAGATTTTTCCATATTCCCGTGTGTGCTTCTGCTGCAATACCATGGAGAAACCAAAAAAGGAAAAAATACAGATATGATATACCTTTGATATAAACATTTCTGGGTTTTAGGGGAGTAGAAAATTGGGGCAGAGGAAAGCTCTACATTATACAGAGCTGAATCAGAGTTGTAACTTTACATATTACTAAGGTAAATGTACTTTCACGTCATTAACCAGATTCACATAAGTTTTCTTTTTTTTTTAATTTATTTATTTGTCAGAGAGAGAGAGCGAGCGAGCGAGCACAGGCAGACAGAGTGGCAGGCAGAGGCAGAGGGAGAAGCAGGCTCCCTGCCGAGCAAGGAGCCCCATGCGGGACTCAATCCCAGGACGCTGGGATCATGACCTGAGCCAAAGGCAGCCGCTTAACCAACTGAGCCACCCAGGCGTCCCAAGTTTTCTTATTCTTTAGAGCATGATTTTAACAATACTTAGCTATGTGGAGCAACAAGAGAGAAATGTCATTATGAATGGAGATGAACTGCAGAGCCTTCAATGGCCTGAGCCAAAAAGTCTGTGCTAGCCTGTCCCAGACCCTCAGCAGCTCTGTCACCCTGTTCTGCAGAGAGAGAGCCCTCTGCAGGCAACCTGTAATGAACCTATAAAAATGGCCCCCATCAAGAAAATGAAAGAAAGGGCATCTAGATTAGAAAGAGAGAACTAAAGCTACATTTAATCACAAATGACATGATCTCCCATACAGAAAATTCTAAGGAATCCACTAAAAAACTATCAGAACTAATAAACAAGTTCAGCAAGCTTGCAGGATATAAGATCAATATACAAAAGTCAGTTGCAATGAACAATCCAAAAAGAAAATTAAGAAAACAATTCCATTTACAATAGCATCAAAAACAATAAAATGCTTAGACAGCAAAAGAATTACAAAACTTATACTTTGAAAGCCATTGAAAGAAATTAAAGAAGACCTAAATAAATGGAAAGCTTTCCCATGTTCCTGGATTGGAAGACTTAATATTATTAAGATGGGAATTCTCCCCAAATTGACCCATAGGTTAAACACAATCTCTATCAGAATTTCTGTTGACTTCTTTGTAGAAAATTGACAAGCTAAAAATTCATATGGAAATGCAAGGGACCAATATAAAAAACAACCCTGAAAAAAAGAGCAAAGTTAAAGGCTTCCCTTTTCTCTATTTCAAAACTTGCTACAAAAGCAACAGTAATCAAGACAGTGTAGTACAGGCATGAGGATAAACATCTAAACCGCTGGAGTAGAATTGAGAATTCAGAAATAAACCCACACATCTCTGGTCAACTGATTTTCGACAAGGGTGCCAGTGCCAAGACAATTAATTTGGGGAAGAATAGTCTCTTCAATAAATGGGGGTGCAGGGACAAGTGGATATCTAAGGCAAAGAATGAATTTATACCCTTCTTTCATACCATATATAAAAATTTCCTCAAAAGGGTTCAAGTCCTAAATGTAAGAGCCAAAACCATAAAATTCTTATAAGAAAAGATAGGGGTGAATCTTCATGACCTTGAATTTGGCAATGGTGTCTTAAGATATAAAACCAGAACCATGCACGACAAAAGAAAAAGTAGATAATTGGACTTCATGATTTAAAACTTTGAGTGTCCAAGGACACTATAAAGAAAGTAAAAGATAATCCCCAGAATTGAGAAAATATTTGCAAAGCACATATCTGATAAGGGACTTGTATGTAAAACATATAAAGAACTATTACAACTCAATAAAACAATGAACCAATTAAAGACTGGGCAATTATTTGAATGGACATTTCTCCAAAGAAGATATACAAATGGATAATAAGCAGATGAAAAGAAGCTCAACATCATTAGTCATCAGGGAAATGCAAATCATAATCACAATGAGATGCCACTTCACACCTACTACAGTGGTTATAATCAAAAGAATAGGTAAGAACAAGCCCTGGCAAGGATGCAGAGAAATCACAACCTCTTACACTTGCTGGTTGGAATGTACATAGTGCAGCCACTTTGAGAAGTAGACTGGCAGTTCCTCAAAAGTTTCAACTAGAGTTGTTATTTGACCCTGCAATTCCATTCCTAGATATATATCCAAAGAAATGAAAACATATATCTATACAAAAATACACTTATACTGAATGTTCATAGCTGCATTTTTCACAATTAGAAAAAGGTAGAAATGATCCACGTGTCTGTCAACTGATGAATGGACAAGCAAAATGTAGTATGCCCCTACACTGGAGTATTATTTGTCCATAAAAAGAAATGATGTACTGGTACACACCACAACATAGATGAACCTTGAAAACGTAATGCTAACTGAAAGAAGCCAGACACAAAAGGCCACATGTTATGATTCCAGTTATATGAAATGTCCAGAATAGGCCAGTCTACAAAGACAGAAAGTAAGTTAATGGTTGCTTATGGCTGGAGGGGTGGAGAGTTGGGAAGTGATAGCTAAAAGAAACAATATGGGGTTTCTTTTCAAGGTTATGAACATGTTTTAAGATTGACTGTGGTGACTGTTGTATGTGATTTATATCTCAAGGTATATGAATTATATCTCAATAGCGCTAGTACCAAAAGACAAAGAGAAATCACAATAAATGTAAATGGGTTAAATAAATAAATAAAAGAGAGAGAGCGCAAGCGCCTCTAGCCTTAGCTCAGCATGGCAGAGCCAGGGCTGAGCATATGGAGAAAATGACTAAGTCTCTCTTTCTCATCTGCCAACATTTCTTATCACACCCTTCTTAACCTCAGAAATAGCAGGCCAGAGGGGCTGTTATCTCTCCATTCTTCTACTCCTCAGAAGATACCCACTTCCTTATCAACCTGGGTGAAGTCCTCCCACCCAGATATGAAGAAACTCAGACTCAGCTAAAAGGTGTTCCGCTGGGTCTCTCAATGGGAACCATGGATGAGATGACTGTACTAGAAACAATCCCAGTTTCAATGGGATTGAAACTACTGGGAAATGGGCCACTCCCCAAACAAATTCAGCTATTGAACGGGCACCCTCAGCCCAAGGAAGCAATCGACCAGGCACAAGAAAGAACAAGATGGATGACCCACATAGTGTACAGCACTTTTTTGCTAGCGGACCACAGAACCATACAGTCAGTCCCAGTACTTAGGATTTGTCTGGACATTAAAAGCACAGACACTGGAGTTTGAATCTTAGCTCAGCATGCATTAGCTAGGCAACCTTACCCACTGTACTTCAGTTTCCTCACCTGAGAAATGGACAAATAATAGAATTTGCCTCATGTGTAGGACTTGGAAAAGAGTTCTAGAAATGTTCATTATTAGTATTTACATGTTATGATTATAGTTTACAAAGCCCTTCCAGAGCCCTAATCTCATTTGACCTCACCATAACTTGTGAGATGGATAAGGACTGTCAGATTCCTGTACAGACAAAGAAACTAAGGCCCAGAAAGAATAAATGATTGGTCAAGACTCCACAGGTGCCTGTGGAGGGCTAACATTTGAACACAGGGCCCTCCTGCTCTGTCACATCTGAAACCAGTCTTTGGCAACACAGGTTAGGATGTCTGCTCTGCCACTAACTAGCTGTGTGACCTCCGGCAAGTCACTCAACCAACACCTGGGTCTTTTCCACCTGTACGGGAAAGACTTGAACCATACAGATGACTCGTGAGCTAATACTGTGTTATCACAAGTGTGATCACAAGTGGAAAAACGTATACTGGAGGTAATGGTAACAGAGTAACTGTCTTCCTCCTACAAGTGCCTCAGGAGCAAGCTGGAGAACGGGGCAAATGAGCTTGCTAAAACCTTATTCAGTCTAGAGCAATCTGAGCACTCCGGCAGTGGGGTAACCCAAGGCCATCAAGCACTCCCTGGGGTCCTCAGAGGGGTTTCAGGAGGATTCCAGCACTTACAAATGAGTGCTATTTGGAGAATAAAGGAAAAGGGGAGCCCAGAAGGACAACAGAGCTGGGAACACTTGGGGCCTGTCTACCCTGTTTCAGGAAAGCTCAGGTGAGTTAGTTCCACGACTGTCCTCTGGCAGGTGGTGCTACCACTCAGGACTGATTACGGTGATAGGGGTCTGAGCCTTGGGCAGGAGGGCTGCCTGTAGGGTGATGGCAGGAAGCAGGGCAGATGCAGAGAAAACTCCCCTCTGAACTGAGACACTTTGTAGTTGTGGAGAGGTGGCTCCTGCTAGAGAGGCAGGTTTTAAATGTGGTCAGCTTCTCGAAGAAACCTGTGCTGAGGAACCAGCTGTGGGCTTATACTGTGAGGACAAAACCAGATGGCACCAGAAGCAGGTAAAAGGAAAAAAAACAAAAACAGAAACAGAAACAAAAAAATCCAGCTGCAATGACTTGCCCACAATCAATAGCGAAACATGGTTTATCCCATTTGAAAACTACCATCCTGAAAGCTTATATTCAAATTCCACACGGAAAAGAGAGAAAATCATTTATGACCCCTAGAAGCATGTCAGGCAGAAGACTGTGTAGGGTTGGTGTGGGGGGTGAAGAGGAGGGGCTGGAATTTCAATCAAATTAAACTTGCTCCTGAGTTCTACTGTTGTTTTCTCCCAATGAAGTTTCTGCTTCTCCAGCCCAATCAGGGCCTCTGCACCACCAAGTATACTTCTCGGTTGAGCGAAGAATGAATGAATGACCATGACCGCAGGCCAGGTGGGTGGTCACAGAAGATTTCCACGGAGAAGTGCTTTGAAGGATGACAGATTTGAACAAAAGGAAGTGGGGCTGTGAGGAGTGGGGGTGGGGGGAGGGTATTCTTGGAAAGGGTCATAAGGCCCAGTCCCAGAAATAAGTGTGCGCTGGGGTGGGAGCCCTCAGAAAATGAAGAAATCCAGCGAGGAAGCAGCTGCCAGAGCGAACAAGAGGAAAGGAGATCCCATGGAGGGTCGCCTTGCAATGAAGGGCGCAATGTGCGATGAGGGAAGAAAGGCAAAACTCAGGGTCAAGATAAGAAACTGTAGACTGAGCCAGTCCCAAAGCTCCCACAGGTTGTTGGAACGACTGGGTTCTTCCTAGGTCCCTGCCTGAGTCCTGGCTTGCAGCTAAGGTTCATTTGCATTCGTGTAGCGACCCCATCACTTAGAGGCTAACCAACAAGTGGCCTCCGGACCTCGGCTCTTGGGGGGAGGGGGGTGTTTGTTTTCCATTCACAAAACACAAGCAAAAGGGACCAGAAACGGACTCAACACGACTTCGACCGCGTAGACGCGGTGCTCTGAGAGCTCAGAGCTGCTCGCAGCGCTCCGGAGCCGCGCCCCCCGACGCCCCCGCGGGAGAAGGAGCTCTTCTGGGCCTCCCTCGGGACCATCCCGGGGCGGAACTGCGACTCCCTCAGCTGGGCTCCACACGTCCCAACCCCGCTCGAGGTCTCCTACCCGGGGACTGCTCCCCGGCACCCCTCCTCACGCTCACTCCCCAGAGCCATCTCCCCCGCGCGCCTAGCCCGGAGACCCCGCCCTGGCGCCCTTCCTTAAAGCCACTTTTCTTGACCCACCCCCGCCCGGCGTCCCCCTCCCCCGCAGCATCCGCTGCCCAGTGCCTCCTCCGAGGGGTCCCTCCCGGGCGACCCTCCTTGACGTCCCCTTCCCGGCAGGGCCTGGCACCACCACCCCCCGGCGCCCCCCGCCTGGTGCCCCCTCCCTGGAGTCCTTTCGGGCACCGTCCGCGGTGCCTCCTCCCAGACGCCCTCCGGCGCGCGCGAGCTCTCCGCGCTCAGAGGAACAGTGTCCTGGCCCGCTCCCCTCCCGGCCCCGCGCGTGCCGCTACCTGGATCTCGTGGATGCGGCTGAAGCCGTCCTTCCAGAAGAACTCCACCAGGTTGGCGAGGGTGCGGGGCCCCGGCATGGCTGCGAGGCTGCGGGGTCGCTCGGCCTGGCCCCCGGCCCGCGGCGCTCCCCGCCGCCCCGCTCCTTTGTCCTCGGCCCGCGCCCCCGCCGGCAGCCGGGCGCCCTCGGGCGGGGACGGCCGCGGGGCCCCGGCGCCCAGAAACCCGCCCCGCCCGCGCGCCGGGCTCACACCGGCTTTCAGGATTCGCGCCAGCAGAGCCATTGTAGCCGTTTGGGTGGGTTGGTTGTTCGAAGCAATTTTTTTGTTTGGGGAGCTGTTGTCCTTGGGAGTTGCTCTTCGCTCCGCTTCAGCGTGTTCGAGCAGCGCTTCTTCGAACTCATACCGCCTGGGCATCAGTTTACACAGACCATTATTAAAGGCTCCCTCCCCTAAGGCTGGAAAAAAAGCGGTGGTCTGTGATTAGACTGCAAGGGAATGAGGCGGTTAGCTTTCCTTCACATCACATTAATTCACCACTTAAGCGTTCTTCGAAACCACAAAATTTTACACTCAACCCCACTTCCGACCATAACCCCCCCCCCAAAAAAAAAGTAAGAAAGAAAAAGAAAAATCTACTGGGATTTTTAAAAGTATTCTTCCTTAAAAATTACTATGGAGAGTACACCCGAAAAATCTAATTCACTTTTTATGTGTATATATATTTTAGAAACAGCTCTTCATGATTTCAAGCTGTACAGTTATAATTCAACATACAAATATGTTGATCATTTGTGCACGTAGTTCGTGACTTTGTAAAATGGCCACACTATTATTTTACCGCAAGTTTCCATAAGGATAATTGTGCAGTCTCCATTTGGCTTTTATAAGTCTCCTGGATTTTATCCCAGCTCACCACTGCAAGTAGTGAGGAAGTATGGTGCTTGAACATTGGCTTGAGCATTTGGCAAGTTTCCGGTTTCTGGCAAGGATTGGTCCTGTTACGCAATGCTTAAGAGAAAGGAGCACACCGGGAAGGTGAGAAGAAAGGGGAGTTTGCCAGCTTGGGTTCAGAGTTCAGTGCCTTGTCGTAGAGAGGAAGTGGGCCACTGAGGGAGGGACTTGGCATGGGAAGGGCAAGAAGTGTGTCATCTGGTTTCAGGAAGGGAGCCCAGACTCTGAATGAGCAGTTCAACAAGTTACTCTAAAAATTGAGAACATTACTTAAAGATTTCATACGGTTTGTACTCGTGCAGCTGAAGGAGAAAACACAAACACAAACCACAAACACCAAGTATTGTTACTAAGCAAAAATTGATCTACTTTTTGATTAGTAGTTTATGCCTTTAGAGCTAAGCAAAAATTGATCTACTTTTTGATTAGTAGTTTATGCCTTTAGAGCTCTGTTAAATCTACACAATTATAATAATACAATTATAATAATTGTAAGTAAGTGAAGCAAAGATGGCCACAGTTATTCAATTTCTAGAACTCTTATTTAGAAAGCACTATAGCTGCAAGGGGTTCAAAGAGTAAGCCATTGAACCTGGCTCTGAAGTCTCATAACCTAAAAGAGGAATACAACAGTTACACAAATGCAAGCAGGTTTAGCATCAGTGTCATAAAGCTGGTACAGAATCTGACTGGAATTTGTGGGAAGGAGCAATCACACCTAGTTGAAGGGCTGGTGTGGAAGAAAGACCTCCCAAGGGAAGTAGCATTTTCAGCAAGGTTTGAAGCCTGGGCTCAATTTCAGTAATCAGAAGTGGGGCAGCAATTGTGCAAGGGGAGTATGAAGAATGGCACAATGACTTTGTTCCAAGAGACTTTAAGTATTTCTGAGGGTTACTGGTCCTCCAAACGAAGATCTCATCAAAGGGACCTTGCCTATAAAAGGCAATTCAGTCCATTCTAGACAAGAAACTGTTGAATACAGATTTATATATAAAGTGATTTGGGACACCTGGGTGGCTCAGTCGGTTAAGCATCTGCCTTGGACTCAGGTCATGGTCCCAGGGTCCTAGGATAGACCAGGAGTTGGGCTCCCTGCTTAGCGGGGAGCCTGCTTCTGCCTCTGCCCCTCCCTCCACTCATGCTGGCTCTCTCACTCTCAAATAAAATCTCTTTTAAAAAATAAAGTCATTTAAGTAGGGCTAACTAAGAAAAGCCTGTGGTTGAAGACAGGAAAGTAGAAGAGAGTAAAAGAATATAGAGAGGGCATCTGGGTGGCTCAGTGGGTTAAGGCCTCTGCCTTCCGCTCAGGGCTCAGGTCATGATCTCGGGGTCCTGGAATGGAGCTCTCTGCTCAGCGGGGAGCTTGCTTCCCTTCCTCTCTCTCTCTCTGCCTGCCTCCCTGCCTACTTGTGATATCTCTGTCAAGTAAATAAATAAAATCTTAAAAAAATAAAAAATAATAATAAAAAAATAGAGAAAGACAAGGAGAAAAAAGATTTAATCACACACAGAAACGGGTTTTCAGGGAGCACCCTTGCACTCCTGTGTCTCAGGATGTCATCTCTGGTGATGTCTAAAGCTCATTCCATAACTGTGGGTACAGGTAAAGTTATCAGTTCTTCATATTTGCCTCAAGACCTAATGAAACTAAGCTGAAGGCTATTTTAAAATCTCAGTATGGTGGTATAATAATACCATTAATTTTTTTTGAGGCATCATTAAATTTTCAGATGGAAAATGAAACCAGTCAGGGGCAAGGAATCAGAGCACAGGAAGCCAGCATGGGGGACAGATATTCCCCCAGGACCGTGGGAAGCTTGGGAAACAATTCCTGCCCCACTGTGACTGGCAAGTTTGGGTTTTGGAATGGAAAGCCTGAAATTCTGCAGTAGAACAGTATATCGTTTACTTTTTTTTTTTTTTTCCTGTTTTCTTATTACTCTTTTGTGGCTAATTATTATTATTAGTGGAAAATGTGTATGAACCCAGGAATAGAATAAATCATTCTGACTGGGAGAATTTCTTTCATAAATAAATAAATAATACTAAGGAACTGTTACTTTGGTCTTTATGAAGTTTTTTCAATGAATATTACTTTTGTAATAAAATATCGTTTATTTGAAATAAATGATTCTCATAGTTACGGGGAAGTTTAATGGGAGAAAATAAAGGATAGAATGTTATAAGAATCTGAAACACAAGTAAAAAAAGACTGAAAAAAAAATTTTTCCAAATAGGAAAATACTGTTCATGTGTTTGTTCCTTTCTCCCCCAGTGAGCAAGAGAAACAAAAATGAGACTCTGATTTCAAGAAGACAGGACAGCACTATCTGTCCCCATCTGACCTGAAACCAGGAGACTTTGCACAGCTGTTTTTCCTCAATAAAACCAGCTTATTGGCAGTACATAGGGAAACAATGAGGCGCCCTTACCCAAAAGCAAAAAAAAGGGGGAAATAAAGTTGCCCTCTAGAAGTTGGGCCAATAAACTCTACACATATTAACTAGCCATCTGTGGGTGTAAAATCAAGATATAGTATTTAAAAGCTCCCAGAACTCAAATCAAGGTCACCTCAGATGAATCTCTAGGATGCAAAACTGGAATGTGGGGGCTGATGGGTAACCAAAGCTTAATGAAGTATATTCGTGGAATAGAACAGGGATGATCAAACAATCTCAGAAAAGAGAACTAGTGTACAAGACGTTCTAGGAAGCAAGGCTTTCCATTCCAAAACCCAAACTTGCCAGTCACAGTGGGGCAGGAATTGTTTCCCAAGCTTCCCATGGTCAGGGGGAATATCTGTCCCCCATGCTGGCTTCCTGTGCTCTGATTCCTTGCTCCTTACTGGTTTCATTTTCCATCTGAAAAATTAATGATACCTCAAAAAAAAATTAATGGTATAATCTTTCTACTTCCCCACACCTGTCAATTAAAAGACAAAAGAGAAAGGAAATGAAATGAAGACATCCTGGAAGACAGCACTGTTAGATCTCAAATCTTTCCGTGAGTAAGCCACCACTGACACGTAGCCCCAACAATCCCCATCAGCTGAGGCAAAGAGAAAAATTCCCCTCTTCCTCACAGCTATGTGGGAATTCTCCAGTGGGCTTGGTTAGCCAGCAAAGCTTTAGAAGCAGTTGTCTAGCTGCCAAAATAGCTTTAACTTCCAGAATGAAAACCTGTTGATTGCACTAACTAGCTTTATGAAATACGGGTTTGCCTGTTTACAAACATGTATCAAGCACCAGGCTCTATCCTAGTCACCCTTTCACTCATTCCCTTCTCACCGCTACCCTACACAGGTACACTGTCTTCATTTTCTTTGAGGAAACAGGCTTCAGAGACTTGCTCCAAAGAGGTGAGTCTTGAATCCCAATCTGCTTCTACATTTGTTTTCCCTACACCTGCTTTAGTGGAAGTGAAAAGGATTCAGGCCAGTTCTCCTCAAATCGGCAGGAGGCAGGCTTCATAGCACTCGCCATTTCTTAGACTCTAGTGATGTGAGAGATTCACAAGGAATGACTGTAGTGAATTCAGAAAGAAAGGCAGAGGCAGAAGGCTCCCCCATGGTCTCCAGAAGATCCGTAGATGAGAATTGTATGCTCACTCTCCTTTTCTTGGATAGCCACCCCCTCCTCATTTCCTGTATGCTCTGTCTGGTCCAAGTGGCTTGGATAGGGACAGCTGCCCTGGGCCCCTTGCTCCAGGGTGGTCAGAGTCCTCAAGGGACTCTGCTAGAGCATCAGCCCAGGTGCCCTCTTGTTTGGGGACTGCAATCTGGAAGGCCCTGTGAACCATCCGTCCCATCATACACAGATAGTACCTGACTGAGGG
>PISX010016583.1:0-45719 GCA_004024625.1 Mellivora capensis
CATAAAACTACTTGGAACAGTTTTGTCACCCAGTGAAAGTTTTTAACCCCTAATCACTGGCTGAATTCACTTCCAACACTTTTAAAGCTTTTAACTTTGAGGGACAAAAGCAAGCTTATTAACTGCTTAATGCAGTGGCATTTAAACATTTTTACTATGGCTCACTATAAGATATATATATATATATATATATATATATATATATATATCTCACTTTGTGACTCAATATAAACCCATGTTTTGTGTATGCGAGGATAACATAAAAGCTGAAACTAAAATTTTGTAAAAACACTGATTACCCCTACTGACTGCAATTCACTCTCATTATTTCATTTCTACACTGTTCTGTATCGTTGTGTTCTGCTTCATTAAAAATAAAAGTTAATTATGACCAATTGATTTTGAGACCCTCGTGATTTTAAAAATGCCAAACTTATTTCTTGAAAATAACCAGTTTTACCAATAATCAGAGATAAGTTTTGTTAGCTATAAACCTGCCTAGAACATTTGAATCCATATTGATCAAATACACCCTCATGACTGACTCAAACTTTCCTTTTCATCTTTGTCCTGTTACCACTGATTGAGATAGCCACCGTGTTGTGTGTGTGTGTGTGTGTGTATGAGTGTGTGTGTGTGTGTTACCTGATAAGAACAATACAATCCTATCAGTGAAAATTTACAGATATATTATTTAGGATATAGATGTATTTTACATATTTATTCAGACAAAAAGGAAAAAATGGACTTTGAAAATTTAACATTGTTGTCTTCATTGTTAGTGACAAAATATCCATGTTTTAATTTTTTACATACATTAAAAATTCGTTCTACATATCAGATCCTGAGTTGGAGATCAGTAGCTCTTGATGACTTACTTTTCTCATTCTCTTATCCCTTTATCTTTATAGAGACCGTCCCTGATTTAATACTAACATCCATTAAGAGGCTTTTATTGGTGACTTGTCTCTGTTGATGAAATACACTTTATTCTCTTAACTGGGACTTACTCATTCCTTACTTAGGACTATAGTGCTACTATCAATTGTAATGGCATACCAAGGCATACTAGACTTTAACGACAGCATAATCCTAAACATGTTGTCATCTAGTAATCCCTAAACCCATATTTTTTAAAAGGCATGCTTGGGAGACCAATATTATTTAGTGGAAATGGGAAGGTAGGACAAGGAGGGGGCATGAGGAGGAAGAGAGAATAAGATAAGAGTAGAATATTGTCAGCATCTTGGATTTAATTTAAAATTGGACAAAATGGTTGGAGAGCTGGTTAAAGGAATTATTATTGGCTGTTGATCATCAGAGTCTGGCTTGTACCAAAGAAATCCTTTATTAAATAAACATAAACCTCTCAAAATGAGCTGGGTTCAAAGGTAGCTCTGCACTCAAGGTGCAAAGTAAGACAGATGGATGGCTGAGAACAACATTTGTGGCTATAGACAATCCTGCCTTAACCAGTAAACTTAAGGTGAAGATGGAATCAAATAGTCCCCCACCTAGCTCTGTGCTGATGTTTGCACTATGTCAAGAGTTTCAAAAGTATGTGAGAACACAAAAACATGATAAAACATAAACTACGTCCTTAAACACTACCCCTACCTAGCATGCATGGTCTATTTAGAACTTATATATAATTATTTTAACAAAACATATTCCTAATCCACTTTAAATCCTCTCGATAAAATTTCAAATGATCCCTGACTAGTTATAAATGTCAAGAATAAAGTATCAATTTAATTTTATGCTTCTAGTTACTATAACTCACGTTCCCTATGCTAATTGTTAATTCTGTGTGGATCTAATTTCTTAAGAGTAGAGATAATAAGACTTAGAATGAGAGATAAAAATCTATTTCATTGATAGAATTTTGAAGAGAAACACATTCTCAAAGCCAAACATCTTATATTCTAATTGTAAAATCAAAACCAAATGAACTGAACTTTACTCTCAGAACACATTCTTGGAGAACATTAGTTAGTGCTTGCTTTTATACAATCAAACCTTGGCCCTTTGTCATTTGGCCATGAAGATCTTGCAACCACAAATCAAGAAATCCTTATGGTACAGGAACAAAGGCAGTCCCCAAAGCACCATGAATATTATCAACAAGGAGTTTGGGGGGAAAACAAAGCCAGAGCCAAAGCTACTGGTTTTCATTTAGAAGACAAGGCTATTCCATAGAACGTCATCTTTCCAGTAAAATCCCAGCAGGATACATCCCATTTGTAACTGTGACAATTAACAGTTTCTATTTCCCATTTGAAAATTGTGAGGAAAATGTTTATGATTAGGATGATTATTTATTCAGGTTATTTCTGCCATGAGACTGCGCTTGGCCTCCACTGTATGCCGTGTTCTTTCCAAAGAGAAAACCAAAATTACTTTATTAAGTGACCCTTGAAAATTCCCCCAAATCCCCATTTGGTTTGGATTTCCCCTAATCTAGTCTAGGATGATAATATAGCAGAAAAAAGCATATGGTCCTAATAGATATTCAGACCAGATGTTAGTTGTCTAATACATATCCTATTCCTGAATGGCTGAGCAGAGGAGTCTGTAGGAGAAGATGGAGAAGTCATTAAGTAGAGACTCTGTGCATTCCACTATTCTCACCAGTTTACAAAAGTTAAGAGCTCCAGATTGCAGTACCTCCGGTTCTGTCATTTTGAATTTCTGGTCAATGTTAACAGCATTAAACTTGTTGCATATACACATTGGAGGCCCGGGGGTGGGGTGAGGGAGGACACACCTGAGATCAGATCCCAGGCACACACTGAAAACAGGAGGGGTGAGGACTGGGTCTATGGTTTATCCACGCCCCTGCTGTCTGCAACAAGGACCATAAAAAAACTACTCAAGGAGGTAAGTCTTTCCTCCATTCTGTACCCTAAATTAGGGCATATCCCAGGGACTATTGGGCTTAACTGTTGTCTCAGGAACTAATACAGAGCTTGGTACACATAAGGAGCACAATGTATACTAACTGAATAAATTAATAGAAATAAATTTATGTTGGTGTTTTTGGAGACTAGTTGTCTGAGTGAAATTGGACGGCTTAAGTTTGAGCAAAATAAGCACAATTAAAATGTCCTATATGGGTATTCCTTTGAATAATTAAAATCGGTCATAGATTGTTATTGAAGTATTATATCTTCTCTGTTTCTTCAAGTGATAATGCATACTCTTACTGCAGAGAATATTGCTTAATTTAACACATAAGATAACATTACAAGAGAAATATTTTTTCAATGCCCATACTAAAATGCCTTTTGAAAGCAAAGTCACAGGAATATGATGTCTATACTGGTACCTATCATAAGAGTGAGATAGCAAGATTTGATAACCAAGTATTAGATCTGTAGATTATGAGTGCAAATGATCTTTTCAGTTGTTGAGTACTACAAAAAAGCATGAGCATGAAATGAAACATTTTACACATGGGTAATTATGAAGAGAGACACAAATATGGTGCAAAATTGAAAGCCTTCTCTTTCCACATAGAGAAAAGACAACATTGCCCTTTATAGGCCAATTGGAAAGACTTTTTAATGAGAAGTATGGTTTGGAGGATAAATACTGTATGTTATTGTTTTAATCCTTAAAATCTGTTTTCACTAATTGATAATCGCTGGCAAGTAAGGGCTGTTAGTGATAAATATAGTTAACGATGCTTCCGTCTTCATTTGCAATGAAAATCTGCTTTAAAAAAACAATTTTTAATCAACATGAGCTAGAGAGAGAGAATCGAGGTCATGCACTGCCTATGAATTGTGTACACAATCCTAAACCTGAAAACACTGGCATTTTCACAAGGGCTCACATGAGCCCTTCCTAAGTGATGGCCTTTCCTCTAATCACAAAAGGATTTGAGCCTCGTGTTTCATGCCAGTGTTAAAAAAAAAAAGAAAGGATAAATCAAAGAAAAATAGAACACACCAGTCCTCTGAGGTGTAATCAGCAGAAACTGACTGTGGTTTTATTGGAAGGCTCTCTGGGGAGTCATAGTACTGATGCAAATGAGGAGGGCCCTGTTGGACAAGTCAGCAAGCAAGGATTTTGCATGTCCAAAAGGGGAAACACCACCATTCAAGAACTGGAAACAGTCTGGTCAGGATGGGGCAGCTGGAATAAAGGACTAAGGGCTCCCAGTTGTTACATCTCTCTCGTAAGAGTTAAAGTCCCCACAGAGAACTTAGAGTGTCTGAGTTTAGGTTATGTGCTGGCTCTGATATTACTATTTTCTTCCTTGGGAAGAAAAAGGATCCGGCTTCCTTGGAAGGATGCCAGAATCTGGAATTACTCTCTCACCAAAACTACACGTACTGGGTCACAGATAACTTTCTGAGCAGCTAGAGTGCCATAAGGAAGGGGAATGGATGCTGTTACACAAATACGAAAGAGTCCAATACCAAATAAAGTATTTACAACCCAACACGGTGTACCCCAAGTATTGAAGAAACAGATATCCATGGAAGCACTCACACAGCCTGTACAGACCAAGAGAACCTAGGATGATAAGGATGGGAGAGAAAAGAAATGTCACGCACTGATCACTTGCTCTCGAGAACACAGTATGATAGACACAGTAGAGGTATCTACCCATTTGATGTTCATGGCTACCCAATTCTGTGGGTTCTATTAATGTGCTCATTTTAGAGACAAGGAAACAGAAGCACAGGAAGATTAAATAATTTACCCAAGGGTCACAGAGATATTAAAAGGGAAATGTGAGGGTGAATTTGGGTGTGCCCAACTTGACAGCCCGCACTCCACACTAATACACCAAACTTATATTGCAGAGTCATGGTTCTGCCCTGCAGGAATAGCTACTTTATGCCAGGCCTGGGAGACACCAGCTCTGTAAGGAGGGAAGTCTGGAGAGGAGAGTCAACAGCTGAGATGGAACTTGTCAAGAATGGAGGAAGGTGTCAATTTATTCTCCAGTTAGTCATGAAGGACTGCTTACTTTACGCTATAGAGTCTGGGATCTGTCCAGGAAGAATTTTTACAAAGGAAATAAATGATTAAACTAAAATAGAAAGTATTTTCTACTTCCCTGAGTCATGGCCTCAAAAAGGAGAAGTTAGATGATACTAGAAAGGTATTGCAACAATCTGCTTAAGCATTTACGGCGATGGTGAACATGAGAATGGAAAATAGATAAAATAAGAAATTTAAATTAGTTTGAGGAGACTTGATGACCAATGAATTTGGTTCTATGTTGGAAAGAAAGATGAGTTTCAAGATTTCTGGCTTAGGTGCCTGGAGAAATGGTACAATCATTCCCTTGGTATAATCATCCTCGAGCATGCATCGGGATCACCAGGATGCTTGTCAAAACAGATTACAAGGCCTGACCCCAGAGTTTGTCATACAGTAGGTCTATAATAGGACCCTCCTGCGTTTATAGCATGCTCTTTGATGCTGCTGCTGTATCATAAAATAAAGCCTATGAAGCAAGATCTACTTTAAACTCCATGCTATGGAAGGGAAAATAAGCATCTAAAAGATCTTAAGTAATCTGCCTAACCTCAAGCAACAGTTGCAATCTGATGCCTATGGTATGTAAATGCTATACATACTGTCTCCCAATATAAGAGAGATAAAAGATGCAAGAAAAATCAAGTGGATCGTGGGTGGGTGGGAAAAAGAGTAGACTAGTGTGATAGGAAGACTGGAGAAATAATGAATTTAATTCTCATTCTGTTTAACTTGAAATACTATGTGATATCCGAATGTGTTTGGAAATATGGACATACACAAAGGGCGAGCTCGGAGGGAAAGATTTAAAGTAATTTCCACATAAATAGGAAATGAGGACATAGTAGTAGAGAAAATCACCTTGTAGTGACATAGTAAGAACAGGAAGTAAAAACAAGGAAGATCTTATTTTTGAAGGCACGATCAAATAGAGAAGATCACGAAAAACACAGAAACAGATATGAAACCTGGGAAGTAGGGTCTGAAGCATGAGAGAATTTCAAGATGATGTGGTTAAGGCAACAGTGTCACATATGATGCCGAGGATTTATGCATACCTGGACGATCCCACTCCTACCTGTCCCTCCTCTAAGGGTAAGGATTGCAGCCACACCTGAATGCATTAGAGAGTTTCTGTTTTCTGTATTCTCTGGACTAATCATCGTTCAGATCTCTGGCACTCTCATTTCCTGGTCTGAGGAAAAAGACTCAGGAGTTGGGATGCCTGGGTGGCTCAGTCGGTTAAGCAGCTGCCTTCGGCTCAGGTCATGATCCCAGTGTCCTGGGATCGAGTCCCACATCAGGCTCCTTGCTCGGCGGGGAGCCTGCTTCTCCCTCTGCCTCTGTCTGTCTGTGCTTGCTCTCTCGCTCTCTCTCTGACAAATAAATAAATAAAATCTTTAAAAAAAAAAAGACTCAGGAGAGCATCTTCTTTTGGTATGAAAGATAATTAGAATTACTTACAGGATTAGAAAATGGCGTAGGGTTTTTTTTTTTTTAATACCTTTCAGACTATTATGGAAAGTCTATGTAAACACTGGAACATCTAGAACAATGGACCTCAGGGAACGGTTCTGGGACCAGCAGTATCAGTGTCACCCAGGAACTTGCTAAAAAGGCAAATTTCTCAATTTTCAATCTTACTGAATAGTGAAGTCTGAGGGTGGCCCCAGCAGTGTGTGTTTTAACAAGTCCTTCAGATGACTCTGATGCTTTATAACATTTGAGAACACTAATTTAGAACATTTGGAATATCAGTTGGTAGCAAGTCAGATTGACATGCTAAAGGCAGACCCTGAAAAGACTTCGCAAATGAATCCTTGAGAAGAAAAGTCCAAATCCCATTCCCGTTCCTCTCCAACTGATTATGAAGTGTGACCTGTTACAGTGAATAGAATTGAGAGTAAATTCAAGAGTATACTCTACGGAAAGAGGAGCTTATTAATTTAGCACATTTTCATTGAAAACCTACTAACTGTTAAACATTAAGGAAACAGCTAAACAAGTGAGTCAATGTATCCACTAAAGATATAATGACTGAGTTAACACATCGTCTTCCGTGACAACATCAGGGAACATCACACAGTCATTCTACAGGAGAAAAGGGTCTAACTCTTTGCCATATGTCCTCCCTAGAAACCCAAGACATAGTGTTTGGTAACTGAAAAGCATTCTATTAAATTCAAAGTTCTTCCCTGTTTATTTACCGTCCAGATATTACCAACTTCTTCCAAAACTACATTTTAGTCTCTCTTTCAGTATGTGAGTATATATACACATACACACACAGTTGCCCAAACGTACTTGCAAAGAGTTATCTTTTGTACCATAATCTCGCCCAAGTTTGAAACTATATTTATTCACTTATTAGAGGCCCAGCAACTTCAAGTGCAGCAAATATCTACACTTCTGTCCACTAGATGTTCAGTCTTACCAATAAAACATTGCCAATACAGGTAAAGTCTTTATATACCATCTCAGATTTCAACTCCTGACCCCTCTTGGATGTAACCATTATTTGTTGCTTATTAGTCCATGGATTTATTTCTATGTTTGCATGTTTCCTTAAGCAACATACATTTTTGTTTTGTATGCTTTTGAATCTAAACGGATGACATCATAATATATTCTGTAACTTGCTTTTTATTCCCTCTCAACATTATTTGCTGAGATTGAGATCCATGGTTTCTGAAATGGTTCCATGTTGCTAGAGAGAGGTTTAACTCCTTCATTTTTTACTGCTCTATAAGCCTCTGCATGATATTATCAAAATTTAGTTACCCATTCTTTTGTTAACTAATATTTCTTTCCAATGATCTGCGGTTAAAAACACCGAAGCTTTGTCATGATTGTGAATTTCTTCTTTCGCATGGGAAGAGTTTCTCTAAGTTATACTCTAAGAGTGGAGTTGTTCAGTTTAGGGTGTATTCATCTTTACAAATTGTTGCCAAATTTCTCTTCAAAGTGAATTTTTCAATTCCCACAAGCAGAATATAAAATTCTGTTGCTCATCATCTTTACCCATATCTAGTATTGTCATGTATTTTAATATGGATGAATTTGATAAATGGGAAAGAGTTCTTACTATGGGATTAATTATATTTTTTTATTCTAATGAGAGCGAGAATAGTTTCATATTTTTATTGGTTATTGTTTCCTTTTGCACAAGTTTATATCGTGATAGATTTTTACGGGCTTTACTTTCCTTCCTTCTTTCCTTTTTTTTTTTAATTTATAGGAGGCCTTTATCTGTGATATGTATTGTAAAGTATCTTCCTTCATTTTGTGGTTCATTTTTTTCCATTTTTTAATATTATCTTTAAGTGCACAATTTTTTTTTTAAGGAGGGCACATATTGCATGGTGCACTGGGTATGGTACATAAACAATGAATCTTGGAACACTGAAAAAATAAAATAGAAAGAAAAAAGTGCACAAAAATGTTTAAATATTAATGGATTCAAATTGATCAATTTGCTAATTTATGATTTGAGTTTTTGTGTTTAAGAAATAGTACCCTGGGGATACGAATTTATTTTTTTCAAAACTTACTCTTTGCTTTTCACATTTAGGTCTTTAATCCAGCTGGAATTTATTTTTGTATATGGTGTGAAGAGGGAGTCAATTATATTTTTTCCCACATATAACAAATTGTTCCAGAACCATTTAGCAAATAGTTCATATTTTCCCACTGATCTACAATGCCATCTTTGCCTTACAGAGAGTTTCCATGTGTGTGTGTGTTTGGAGTTCTCTATTCTGTCAATCCTTGTGCATATACCTTATTGTCTGAATTACTACAGCTTTACAATAAATCTTGATATCCAATAAGTTATCACCTTCCTCTTCTTTCTAGTAATATTTTTTATGATTCATTTTACATTTCTTGCTTCCTCTTCCATATATAGTTTAGAATTACAACTTAAATCTGCATTGGACTTACAGATTAACTTGAGAGAGAATTAAATCCCTGATTATGGTATAGCTCTCAATTTTTTGCTTACTAAAGACTTTTAATTAAATTTTTATTTTTTTCCTAAAAAATTTCTGGATTTCTACACTTCTGTCTACTAGATGTTCAGTCTTACAAATAAAACATTGCCAATACAGGTAAGGTCTTTATATACCATCTCAGATTTCAACTCCTGACCCCTCTTGGATGTAACCATTATTTGTTGCTTATTAGTCCATGGATTTATTTATACGTTTGCATGTTTCATTTATAGTTTAAAAATTATATATATGTGTATATTTATGTATACAATATGTATATAATATGCATATGTATATATGTATTATATATATACATACACATATATGTTTCAAATTTTTATTTAATTTCTAGTTAGTTAACATACAGTGTAATGTTAGCTTCAGGAGTAGAATTTAGTGATTCATCACTTACATATAACACCCAGGGCTCATCACACGTGCCCTCCTTAATACCCATCACCCATTTGATACCCCACCATCCACCTCTCCTCCAACAACACTCAGTTTACTCTCTATAGGTAGGAGTCTCTTTAATGGTTTGCCTCCCTCTTTCTTTTTTCTTCCCCCTATGTTCATCTATTTCACTTCTTTTTTTTTTTTAAGATTTTTATTTATTTATTTGACAGACAGAGATCGCAAGTAGGCAGAGAGAGAGAGAGCAAGGGGGAAGCAGGCTCCCTGCCAAGCAGAGAGCCCGATGTGGCGCTCGATCCCAGGATGCTGGGATCACGACTCGAGCTGAAGGCAGAGGCTTTAACCCACTGAGCCACCCAGGCGCCCCATCTGATTCATTTCTTAAGTCCCACATATGAGTGAAATCATACAGTATTTTCTAGAACTGATACATGAATTCAGTAAAGTCACAGGATACAAAATTGACATAGAGAAATCTGTTGCATTTCCATACACCAGTGATGAGGCAACAGAAAGAGAACTCAAGGAATCATTCCCATTTACAATTGCACCAAAAACCATAAGATATGTAGGAATAAAAAATTACATATATTAATATATATTAAATATATACATAAAATATTACATATTTTAATTACACTAACTTCAGCTTCTGATATAGAATGCAATTAATTTTATACATTAAAAGTTTTTATAATAACATTGCTGAACTCTCTTTTAATTCTAGCAATTTGTCAATAGGTCTATTGGATTTTATCTAGCAACTTTAATTTCCAAGATCAATTCAAAACAAAATATAACTTAGTGCCAAGCCCAGTAGAATTCTGCAAATTTTTTCTTCCTCTGCCACTGTCATGTTCTTATTATTACTATTATTTTTGGAAAAGATGAGGTTTAAATTTTCTAAAGCTGACTGATCAACCAAAAATTTATCTTAATTCATTCCAGTTTTGATAAATGTTGTGTCAAATGGTTTACTGGAATTGTGATATATATCATCTCTCTCTTCCTTTTTTGTCTGCCTCATATCAAGAACAATTCTCATACTTTAGTGACATAATTGTCTCTGTGGAACTTCCTACTATTCTTTATTTTACAGATTATTTAAGAACATAATTATTTTTTTCCACTTTTTATTGCCGGTAGGGCAGTGTAGTCACAATGAGGGAGGAAGGTATAATGTAAGAGGAATGAAGAGTATGTTGAAGTTTTTTAAAATACTGTTTTGAGGTGGAAAAAAAGCTAATGAAACATCTCAATGCTGAAGTCTCTAAAAGTTGACTTAGTGATACTTCCAATCTGCTCTTGGTGTGTCCAGAGCAGAATACCCATACCTCTACTACTGTGTTCATCCCACTACATTACAGTTAGTTGTATGCATCCCTTGTTACCACTAGACTGGAAGCTATTCAACACTAGGACCATATTGATTCCACAAATCCAATAAAACATCTCACATATAGCCTGGGCTCAAGAAATTTTTAATGGCCACATCTGAACCCATAAAAATCCTAGAGGAGAGCACAGGCAATAATCTCTCTGACATTGGCAGTAACAACATTTTTCTAAATATGTCTTCTGAGGCAAGGGAAACAAAAGCAAACATAAACTATTGGGACCATATCAAAATACGAAGGTTCTGCACAGCAAAGGAAACAACCAACAAAACTAAAGGATAACCGACTGAATGGGAGAGGATTCTTGCAAATGATATATGTGATAAGCAGTTAGTACCCAAACTATATGGAGAACTTAAACAGCTCGACACCAAAAACACCACAAATAATCTAATTAAAAATGGGCAGAAGATATGAGCAGACTTTTCTCCAAAGAAGACATACTGATGGCCAACAGGCACATGAAAAGATAATCAACTTCACTCATCATCAGGGAAGTGCAAATCAGAACCACAATCAACTATCACCTCACACCTGTCAGAATGGCTAAAATAAAAAACACAAGAAATGAGTGTTGGTGAGGATGTGGGGAAAAAGGGACCCTTGTGGACTGTTGGTGGGAAAACAAACTGGTGCAGCCACTGTAGAAAACAGGATGGAGGTTCCTCAAAAAATTAAAAATAGATGGGGCACCTGGGTGGCTCAGTCAGTTGAGTGTCTGACCCTTGGTTTCAGCTTGGGTCATGATCTCAGGGTCATGAGATACAGTCCCACACCGGGCTCTGTCCTCAGTGGCGAGTCTGCTTAAGATTCTCTCTCTCTCCCTTTGGCCCTCTCCCTGCTAGTACACACAGGTGCTCTCTCTCTCTAAAAATAAATCAATCTTATTTAAAAATTAAAAATAGAACTACCATGTGATTTACTAATTGCACTAATGGGTATTTACCCAAAGAATACAAAAACACTAACTCAAAAAGATGTATCCATCCCTATATTTGTTGCAGCATCACTTACAATAGCCAAACTATGGGAAGGGCCCAAGTATCCTTTGATGGATGAGTGGATAAAGAAGTGGTGTGTATATACACACACATGTGTATATGTAAAATGGAATTATAATATAATACCACATTTGTAACTATAACCATATATAATTATATAATATATAATTACATATAATTTATAATTAATATATACATTATACATATTTACCTTTATGCATGCATTATACATTGCTAGTATATATTAATAATATATAATTATATATATAATGGTGTGTATGTATGTGAAGTATATATACACACACAATGTTTGCAACTTCTATTCTTTCCTGAAAATGAGCACATTTTTCTCCCTGTGCTTTAGTCTATGTGTTTATTACTGACCTATCTTCTCTTGCATTACTCCTTCCTTCAGCTTAACCGATCTACTATTAAAAACATCTATGGGACTTCTGATTTTAGTTACTTAATGATTTAGGCCTAGAATATCTTTTTGTTTCCTCTTTATACTAAAAATTATTGGGTAAATTTCTTATCTTGATATGGTTTTTAACATTTTCATTATAATTATATTAATATTTGTGTCTAGTAACTCCAATATCTAGATGTCTAGTGATTGTTTTTATAATCTATTTTTTCTCTTAGTGTCTGGTCATTAAATCTTGTCTCTTGGTATGCTTAATTTTGGGAGGACTACAGGGTATTTTGTACCAAAAATTAGAGATTACTTAAGAGTCTGGGGATGTGATCAATTTCCTGAGAGAGCTGATTTTGCTTCTAACAGGAAGATCACTTTAATTCAATCTAGGGTTGAGCTTGGCTTTGAATTCATTTCAAAGTGAGACTTGTCTATTTCAGCTTTTCTCTCACACCTAAGGTATAACCCTTCAGGGGTCTCAACTAAAAGCCTTGGTGGGTATTTAACTCCAGGTCATTGTTGTTGTTGTTTAATCCCCCACCACACTGAAAACAGTAAAAGTTCAGTTCAACTTTTCAGCCTATTTGTTTTTACCTGATAACCAGCAAATGCCTCAGAGCTGAATGGGAAGATCACCTCTCTATCCTTTTCTTTTCCCTATCATCTTATCCCTTCAGGTTCTTGGTGGCCCATGATTTCTCCCTCAGATAGATTTTTCTAGCAGTCTTCAGTCTTCAGACTTGTTATAATACTATCGAGTAACTCTCATCTGAAAACAAAAAGCCAGGTTTCATTTTACACTTTTATTTTTCTGGAAAGAGTAAACATTATACTGCAACACTCAAGTACATTAGAGAAACTTCAAATGTTAACAATACAGGATTAATATCAGTATAATATTTTCTGTTGCAAATGCACTGTATTTACCAACCAAGGGTTTTATCAGGCTTAATAAATAGGAAATTAGTTAAAAGCCTATGGCAATATTTTTCTCAAGAATTAGGATCAATTTCATGCTGACAAATCCTATGATGGTACTAATGTGACTATTACTATTACTTAAAACAAGAGTATTTCCTGAGGGCTTGCTCTATATCAGGAACTACGAAGGCTGCATAATCAATACTTAACTTAGTAAAAGCAACTATAAATTAAAGAAGTTTCTATTGAAATCCTATCAGTGGTCAGTTAGCCAGAAGGAGGTTCTCAGATCAAGAAGTTTCATGCTCTGTTTGACCACTTTAGAAGTAAAATGGGTGGGAAAAGACTCAACTTTCCTTTCTGATTAGCACTTCCAGCAATTTCCCCCAGTCATTCAATCTGCACATTGTTAAATTCAGTAGCCTGACTCGGCCACTTTACATAAGAGTAAATGACCCACCTTATGCATTCACTGCCTTACAGGTCCTGAAACTTCTGAGTTAGAAGCCCAGAGAGCATCTGTGTTTGGCGCGACCATGTACAACTTGGTGTAGTCCCCTGGGATCCTGGTCAAAAGTTCCATGCTGAGCTAGAACAGCTTGAAGTGAACCCACTGCTGGCTCATAAATTCTACTTCGGCTAGTCTGCTTTATCTGGGGACTTTGCATTGTTGGAAACGCGAGAGAAGGCCGATGCACAAGTGCCAGGCAGATTCTGATTCAGAGACCAAGGCCTCCCGGATGTTAAGCCACTGGACAGTGTATCAGTTATGGAACAGAGGACTTCTCCTGGGTAAAGGTGGGAGTGGAAGGGATCCCATCATTATCACTTTCACACTGCTCTTTCCTTCTGCTGAGTCTTTTGCTCCAAACACATAGACACACCTACACGTGCACACACACCTAGCGTCAGGTTTTGGAGCTATGATAAAATAAAGAAACTGACAATTAGACGTTTTTCTTATTCCCTGATTTATCTCCCCTTCTTTAAGACAGGAAGTTATAAACTAAACCCTTCCTCATGTTCTGACTCTTAAATACTTACAACGAAAACAAAATTATCTTCAACTCCAATTGTCTCTTTCACTTGTTTCAGATAAGGTCAAAGTATTTATGGCTACCACTCCAAAAGGAGCTCCCTTGAGTTCTGGAAGCCCAACCCACATTTCCTTTGAAAACACTTGAGCATTAAAAGACAAGTCTAGGAAGCCTCTAAATGGCCAATCTAATTTCTTTGGGAGTTTCCCTAAACTCTTTGGGGTATTTTTGTGAATTATGTAATGTAATTAAGGCTTACTGGATTTCAGTAATCATTAGAACAACTTCAAATATTTCCCAATATTTTACAGAGAAATTTCTAAAACTTCTTTTGAATGGGGAATAAAACATTCTGGATGGCAGCAAGACTAAATTACTCTGGGCAAGAACTATTAGTATATTAAAAATAAGCATTAGAGTTTGGGGAGGAAAATGCATAGGGTGTAACATTTTTCATGTGGCTACAATGAAGTAAGGGATTTGAAGGCAAAAACAAATCTGGCAAATTATAAGTTAGGGTAGTAATTCAAGGAAGTCATAAAAGAGAAGACTTTTATTACACCGTGGAGACAGTTTGGTGCTATTAGTGGATTAAAAAGCATGTGGGACTGTGAGACTGGAAAAGAGGGAAGCTTGAAAGAGTTGGTGGGTTAAATATTAACAAAGAAAAGATGTTTACTGACAGATTCTGCAAACATACTCTAATAAATAAGATCCTCCAAGCGCTCAAAAATAGAACTGTGCAAAGCCACAAAAATCCTTGCTGTTGATCTTCCCACCAAACTGGATCTCCTTTAGCAATGCCTGGCTTCACTGTCACCAGAATTTTGTGTAAGTGTATGTCCTTTTGGAGAACATTGCCAGAATAGTCAAAAGCTAGTAAAAATTGTAAAAAAAAAAAAAATAGACAACGATTTTGCACTTGTCTTTGAAAACTGGCTACAGTGCACTGAAAGCAGGGAAGTGTGGTGGAAACGTGTGAATGGGAGCTTCAAACAGACCTGAGCTTGAGTTCTCAAGTTGTACAGTTTCGCCTCTCTGAGCCTTGGATTCCTTCGCGGTAGAACTGAGACCATCACACACACTTCACAGGGCTGCCTCTTGGTGCTTCTTCAAGTTTAACATGCTTATCAATCACCCTGGGAATCTGACTAAAATGCAGATCCAAGTCCGTAAGTCTGGGGTAAGGCCCCGATTCTGCCTTTCGCCAGCTCCCGGGTGATGCCTCTGGGGCTGGTCCCGGAAACACAGTTTGGGAGGCCTTCAAAATCTCAAAGCAATTAGTGTACAGTGAACTAAACTGCTGCTTTATTATAATAACAATGCTGTGCTTCTTCCCTACGTTATTTTTTTCTAGAATATTTTACGTTGCTCTAGTTGAGCTTACAAAAGAGGCCATGGGAAAAAAAATAAGATTGGGTATTTCCATCCCTGGTGGAAAGCCGGACGCATTATGATGCATGGGCTAGTCCATGGTCTCAAGCAGAGGATAGAATCGGCCCTGTGAGAGCCGATGGCTGGGCCTTCAACACATCTGACTAGCACTTCTTGATTTATTCAACTTTTCAGCTGATGATGCAGGGCTCAGTTTGTTGAAAGAAAAGGAACTGAAAGCCTTGACCATCAATGAATTCCAAAAAACTGAAACCTGCTTAAAATATACGAAAAGCCTAATTTCAGAATAACCACATTTCTAGACATCAGAAAGAGCTAAGGGAGAAAACATTTCAAGTCCTGCCCACCATTTATAAATAAACTCTTTAGAAGAACCCATTCAAGAGAAAATGGTAAAGTTTGAAACTCACAATAAGTGATGCTGAGGTTAGTAGGAAGAACCATTTGGAATCATCTTTGAAGAAAACATCAGCTACCCTAATAATGAGTGGGCACTTTGCTGAGGGGGAGTGACATTCCGATGATTGCAGTTCCTACTGTAAGGGTTTTGCCGGAGAAAGGACCATCAGGTGTTGCTTTCACAACCATGATCTAGCATATTTTCGTGAACTCTTTTTATCTTACTCGTTTCATTAGCACATTTTGGTTCTAAGATTAAACAGATGCTACCTAAAATGTCCTTTCTGTTTCATTTTATCTTTTTTGGTGTACATTTTTAGAACTAGGGAAGGAAAATAAAAAGAGCTGAAAATTAATTCTATTTGAATTTTGGATGGTTCCTCAAATAAAATTTGCTAATAAATACACTTGGTTTTCTCTGAGATGAAGATAAAATTATCAATTCTCCAGTGGTTTGCTTTAAAAGAATGAAGAGCTGAGTAGCCAGGCTTACAACAGAGCTGGGAGGTGGATGGAAATGACTATGTGCCGGCAGAGAGACTGTGCCAATCCCTTATACCTGGAACACGGCTTCCTTTTTTTTTTTTTTTTTTTACTAAAATCAAACAAGATAGAAATCCCAAAAGATTTTCTTTCACTGTAAGATTAGAAATAATAGTATTCTTTCCATCAAAAATTATAACCATTCTTCTAGGGGGAAATTGTGCTTTTGAAAGCATCATCTAAAAAAAAAAAAATTAAGACCCATACCCTCCATCTGTATTTGCTCTCAAAAGGCTGGTGAGGTGCGGGAAGAAGGCAAACTATTTTCAGACACCATAGTCCCAACCATACCTGGGAGGAAAACAATGCTATTACTCTAGTCATCGTATTTTGGTAAACCTGGAGAATCTGTAGGTCACATGGGCAGAAATAAGCTACCATCTGCTTCTACCAGCAGGTGGATGAGAAAACATACAGTCTTTTCCACTAATTACCTACAACAGCGTCTAACTCTAAATATTTTGCATGTAGAGATTTCCGTTCTATGTTTATAAATACACATATATGACAAAGAAACACTTATTTTAAAGATCTTAATATCTTGTTTGTTAAGCAATTAGTATTTGGGAGAGGGGCTATGTTGACAGCTCTGCAAACAGAAGTTTCTGATTCATCTGCTAAAAAGGTACTCACATACCTTGGCAGCCTTCCTCACTCTGCTTTGTTTAATGGTTTACCCATATCCACATAAAGCCACCTTGTTTTTCCCATACCACCTTGGATATCCATCCCAATAATCAATCTGTTAAACATCAGAGTGGAGACTATATTCTGTTCATCCCTTGAATCTTGGGAAATGTCAATGCAATGTCATAGGTTTTCTTTTTCTCCCGGAGGCACCTGTGCTGTTTAATCACATCAACAAATAATTATAAATAAAGTAAAATTCAATTGTTATGATTCCCAGAAAATAAAACATTCTCCAACATTATCCGTGCAGCTGCTTCCGTGCGTCTTTAGCATAAGGAAGCTTTACTCGACGCAATGCCTGTGTAGCAGCAGAGTCTACCTACCCACTAAAGTTGATCTACTCCTCTTCCTGGGAAGAGCCGGGTTACATTTTATAGACCCCCTTGCAGTCAGACATGGCTATGTGACTGAATTCCAACTAATGGAATGTGAGCAAACGTGATATGTATCGCTTTCAGGCCTAACCCACTAGAAACTTCTGGGCATGTTCTTCCATGCTTTGTTCTTTTCCTGACTGACCAGGAGGATAGTAATCATGGCGGCTGTGAACACATACAGGGGACGGTTGGGACCATGTGGAAAAAAACAATGACTTGCCTGCTTAAAATACCAGACTTTTTACCCACTGAGAATTGCCATGTTCCCGAGAAATAAAATTCTATTGTTTTGGGGGCATTATACAATTGGGGTCCTGTTTGTCATAACAGCTGGTGTTTTTCTATATAATCCAGATAGGATTCCTAAAAAGCCTATAAGTCAACCCATTATATTTCTGATTAGCATAATGCTAACAATTAAGCAAAGATACTGTCCATTCTCTTTTCAACACCTCATGAATCTCTATGGGGTTTTCCATTAAAGCTCATATTAGTGATTTATACTCATTCCTTGACAAAAGAATATTACTGACACTAAGAAGTGGAATTTCTAGAGATGGGTTTATGGAAATGGAAACAAAAAGGAAGAAACTGGTAGTTAAGTGGTAGAAATCGAGGAAACAGATTTAGCAGGTAAAAATAGAGGATTCCCAGTTAAATTTGAATTTCAGATAAATGAGGAAAAAATTTTTAATTAAGTATGTCCCACTTTACCACTTATAGCATTATGGACAATTTATACTAAAAAAAGTAGTCACGGTTTATCTGAAATTCAAATTTAACTGGGTGTTCTATATTTTATCTGGCAACTCTACTCAGGATGGATATAGTCAAAGCATAAATTATTGTCCTGAAAAACCAGGTTGAATTTGAAGTCACTAGAAAGGAATAAGGAGAAAGGAATTTTTAAAATAAACTTAAATGATAGGATAGTAGTAAAACTGTCACAAACAGGTAACTGAACCCTGGGAAGAAAACAATCAAAAGGGAGAAAAATGTGAATAAATGATAATGGAAACATCACATAAAACATAAAAGACTTCAGAGGATAGGGATCGCAGATTAGTGAAGACATACTGTAGTAAAATTGAAGACCATCAAAGAGAAAGGTATACTAAGTGCTAAGACCTAATTTTGAGAGTAAATTCTAAAGGAAATTCTCAAAAGTCTTAGACTGGGGGGGAAAAAGTGTACCATCCACAAATGCAAATGAACCAGACTTCCAAGACAATTGAGACAAGATGATTGGCCCTATTCCTTAGGGTTGGTACAAAGTCACTGGATTCATCACCAACTACCAGTTAGCGTGCTACTCGGTTATTAGCAAGATAGACTTCCCACAAAAACTCATTAGTTTTTTCTACAGATGTTTAGCAAAGTTTTACAAAATATCCTATGCTAGGTATTGATCTCCCTAAATGCTCAGAGTTTAGATGCAAAAGCATTGCGTAAATCCCAGTATATTAAACATATTACATGTCTCTAAACCAGTAAACCCTGCACACTGTTGGAGAGAGTGCTGGTTCCACAGGCACCATATAGGTTTGTCAAAAGAAAAAAAAAAAAAAAGAGAAACGACACATCTTCCTGGAGATTAACATTGCATGTTTCATTTATAGCCTAAAAAAACCTAAAAAGAAATTTAACTCTAACTCAGCATTTCTTCCTGAACACACTTGACCACAGAATACACTTTAGTCCTCCCAAGAATACCAAGTAACATCTTCAGGGGTCCTAGGGATCCAGCGAACCCAGAGTAAGACAGTTATTGTTTTCATAGAATTTTTGTTTATCTCACATGTTTCCTAACAGTCACTTATTGAAGGGAGTACACGACGTTTCTCAGCTGTGATGTTTAACAGTATAAAGAAAGAAAGGGGATGTAGCCCCTGTCTTCTAAATGTCCATTTGTGTAAGCGTTGCTCTTATTTTCATACTCATGGGCTCTGCTTTCACAAAAACAGCCACAAGGCAAAAAAGAAAACACGCACACACACCCCACAGTGAAGCCACTAAAAGTTGGTGCTGAAATTCATCCCCGCCAGTACTTTACTGCAGAAGTATTAAAATTACTCTGGTACACGTGGGGACTCGCGGGCCCAGATTTACCATCACTGAAGTCACCCCGGAGTCGGGGAGAGCGTTACAGACACGACACTAGGAAGGAGCTGCGATATGGGAACGCGGTGCTGGGAGAACGTTTCCGTCAATAAACACTCGGTAGACTTTGCGGCTTTTGGTAATACTTGCCACTTAATACAGCTTATAAAGAGTTGCTTACTAAATTTTGTGGGGCAAAATAGCACAGCTCCCCGTCCCTAGCAGTGAGGATGGTGCAGAGGTTTCCGAAGCCGCAGCTGCAGTCTTCGCGCCCCTCCCTCCCCAAACTGATTACAATACGTGTTGTTCTGAAATTTTCAACTCGGCTATAAACAATCCACTTTATCAACAACATGCTTTTGCGCTTTTTGAAATGGTGCTTTGAGGCAGATAAATGAAAATAAGTATGGCAGAGCGCCAATAAAAATTCTGCAAACCGTGTCTTCCGTGGAGTACACACGAAGGCGCACATTTTATTTACTGATTTTCTGTTGACGCTCAGTCCATTTCTGTCCTTACAGTAGCTGCTTTATCTGGGGGCTGTTTGCTCTGCTCTCAGCCGACGCTTCGAGATAGTGACGACGCACTTACAATCACTTTAATAAGACTGGAAGAGGTGTTTGGGGTTTTTTTGCTTTTGTTTTTGGGAAATCTGGCATCTTTTCGATGGCTGTATGTGTCCATAGGGTAAATGCAGGGCGCATTCTAAAGTTTAGGATACATTAAAAATGCTATTTATTGCCCCAAACTTAGCCCATTTGAATGGATAGGGCCCCAGATTCTAAACTGAGATCTCTCACCTCTAAAACATTTTAATGTAAAAATAATTACTTATATATGAATAACTATATATAAATATATATAAAGGAATATATATATCTATATATATATACTCTTTTTCTTGTTTATTTTTAAGTTAGCGGTTCTTTTAATAGTTTACTTCATGACCTTTCCTCATGCTTTCGGGATTCTTCACAAACTTTGCTCTAAAATGACCTACTAAATGGAATAATAATGAAAAATACAAGGCATTATTATATGTTGTGAAAGAAAAAAGACTATAAAATTGAATTTCTCAGCTTCGTATTGGTTTGGATTATGAGAACTTCAAATTCCTCTTTAATTCTCTGTAAGCAAATTTTAATTTTATGCACACTAATTAAAGATTTGCTATTTGCTATCAGTTTGGAAATACCCATTTACAAAGTACATTTGAACATCATGGGTTTTCAATTCTAAAAGGAAGCCCTTGGGGATCCCTTCTTAGTAATTAATAATTTTATTGAGTTCGGGGTCAAATCAAATATGTCCACAATCTGGAGGCCTCCACAAACCTAACGAAATTTTATTCGTTCTTTTCGATTATAATTAATTTGACTTGTTTAATAAGTTAAGAAGAAAAATTGAAATTGAAGCCAGTCATAAAGGTTTACTATTAAAAATAGATATTCAATGGGCTCAATATAAATGCTTGCATACAATAACAAGTAAGTAGCAGTGAATTTTGTTTTATCTGTGTTTGTCTTTAGTTCATATTACCTGAAATATGACAAATGTTCATCCCCCAAAACTTTATAATTCTAGCAATCTGAAATTTACTGGTCATGTACTTTTTGTTACAAATCCATCTCCAAAATTGTTTATTTTATGGCACAGCTAAATTTATTTGAAATAAGATATTGTGAAAAGCAAGCCTTTAACTTATTTTCCCTGTCCCTGTCAACAAGAAATAAATGTTCTTCTCACCATGGGGAATTTCTGGGAATTAAAATATTCTCGAGTATTGATTTAAGGGCTGTGATAGTTTTACGTAGTCTCTTTTAATGTTTATTTTAAATTACAAGTTTAGAAATTATTATAAATTAAAGTCTATAGATCTGGGGAGTTATGTATTAATAAAGTTGATATATCAGCACATTTTACATTAGGACTCACAAATTAGGAAATAGAATCGTAAAATACTCCTATGTGGAAAAACGAATACCAGTGATGAATAATTCTAAGCAGCATATTCACGACATTTCAAAAATAAAGTAAATTTGGACACATTGCTGTGACATCTACACTCCCATCATACTTGGCTTCCAAATCAAAATTGGATTAGAGCCATTCTTCTTTGTACTTGAATACAAAGAGCAAATAGAATTCTGGGAAAGTGCAAACAGAGAGCTGAATTTCTCAACCACACTGGGAGTAGAATTAAGGTTCCTTTCCACTCACACACAAACACAACAAAAGGATTATTTAAGGGAAATATAAATTGTTTTTTCATGGGTAACAAATGACAAAGTTATCTCTGGGCTGTTCCACAGCCTTTCCCCATTACCTCTCACTCTTTAAATTCATCCCATTCCTTGCTCCTACTGCCTCTTACTCACCTCTGAGGCATTCACCCAGAACTTCTGCATTTGGTTTGTTTTCCCCTCCTTCGTATGGGCAGACAGAACGAGAGTGTGACATTGGCCACAAACCTCTGCAGACAGAAATCTAAATACATGGCACTTCTCACCATTTCCGGAAAGTGCTCTGTATCATGATTCTCTTAGCATACATACTTTACTCTGGTAATCTGGAATAACCTTCCCTGAGACTCAGTTTGGGTAAAACTCTTGCTTACTTCAGGATCACGTACACTTTGCCTTCTGCGTAAAGCCTTCCCCTCTCCCCGGAGGCCGGGCAGCTACGGGACACGCCGTTCTGTATCTGTCTACCTAGGTAAGTCCTCAGTCAACTCTGCATACTTTGAGGACAGGAACCACACTTCGTTTGTCTCTCAGCAGTATGGTTCACTGAATATTGCTGGAAGAATAAGAACAAAAAAAATGAGGATTCAGTTACAATTTCGCAATGACGGATTGAGCACACACCCAAGACATTGTGCTCGGTCTGCAGGAGACACGAGTTAAACAAGACATGGAATTCGTCCTCCAGAAGTTCACAGGAAGGAGCTCCCTTCCAGAAGACAGGAGAGGACAGATCATGATAAATTCTGGGACAGGTTCTTGGGCCCACTGTGCTCTGTGTGCAGAATGATCTAAATGATTTCATGTCAGGCACCGAGAATAGTACAAGCCATCATCGTCATCATCACTGCTCCTTTACTGAGAACTTACACGGTGCTAATTACATTAAAAACAATTTCTTTTAATCATCAGAAAAATGGTATGATGCAGAAAATATGATTCCAATTTTACAGATGAGGAAAATGGGACTCATAGGACTTAAGCTACTTGCCTACCCACTGGCCTTGTAAATTACACACTTGAGATGTGACCACAGACCGTGAATCCTACACACGCTTAACTTTTCTGAGGTCAAAGCATTTCATGCCGAATATACTTTGCCTTAATTTGCCTTGTGAGGTACTTCTTAGGAGGAAACCTTTTGTACAATTTTTACCTGAATAACATTTACTCCCCAGGATAGACAACCCTGGGCAGAACAGGCCAATGAACAAATTCAATATGGCAACACCTTGGGAGAAATGTTCAAAGGATGAATGCATCACCTCTCCTAGGGTTTGACCACACTCTGTTTAAATAACTTAACCATGTGAACATCTGGTGTGTTTAATCTCTCGGCATTTTAGCATCAGATTCTAAAATAAGGAATTATCAGTTCCTACTTCTTCAATTTTATGCTTTTTAACACTGAGAAACTCATGTGATATCCTGAAAAAGAGATCCTACAAATGCCCCAAACTGGCTGCTGTGCTAGAAGTAGTAGCAGTGGTACCATCACACCACACACAGGTGCACGTTTTTTGAAACTTCTAGAAAAGCTAACCCATGACTGCTTTTCCAGACAGGCACCTTTGGAGCAAGAAAACATGCGTGTGTGCAATTAAGGCGGAATTAGGATTCCTATGTCGTATACCCACGACGAGTACTATTTGAGAGCTAGAAGACAGAGGTGAGCGGAACTGTAAGTTGAACAGTGCACGCAACCAACGGGCGAGCTCCGCGGACAAAAAGTCCAACTACGTGGACTGTGACTTCGGTAACACTGCCAAGGTCAGAGACACTGAAGGAACTCTCCTGAGGAAGGACTAGCTCTGAGGCAAGAAATACGTTCAACCCCTCACCATGGGTTTGTTCTGTATCCAGTCTGGGTCTCTTGCCTCTCGCTCTAGGTTCTGTGATGACCACCCCTCTCCTAGACACAGAGAACATACTCAGGAGAAAGGGAAGAGAAAGCCTGAACTTTACGGCGTACAAATGAGCTCACTGTGGAGGAGCTCGTGAATGCAAATGACATCACCAGCGAGGCCCAGGAAAGCAGAGCAGAATGGAGCCTGGGAGGCCCCCTCTCTCCGCCCGCACGTGGCACACCCTTCGGCACTAATAGGGCTTAAGCATTCATACCAAGGGGCTGCAAAGCCCTGGGCAGAGACGTGCCGGATACACACTAGATATGGAAAATGTATGAGGAAAAAAAGATTAACTGACAAAAAGTTAATTAAAACTGCTCTGATTATGAGGTAGAATTTAACAATTACTTTAAAAAATGCAGTGTGACACAGTGCAGCGCTGCAGCTGAATTAATCATGAATGAGGAGAGCGATGTTTAATTTTTGTGTTCAGGAGGAAAACACTCAACAGATTTGACAATTAGAGCAGGGTAACGGCATTGCATGGCACAACGCGAGGCGGGTTTTCCCACTGGTTTTTTGGGAGGGAACTAAGCAGATGTGCTCAAATATTTACAAATGCACAATATTCGCACGCTCTTCAGCTGCCCGCCCTGCTGATTTCGCAAGGCTTCGCCTTCAATCTGGAGGCTTCTGCGGGAGCCCCATGTGCGGTTTCTCCCGGCTCAAGGAGCTGCTCAGCCAAGGTCCCTGCTGCTTCCCATCCGTGCACTTGAACAAGGAGCAAAGAGGGCCAGCAGGTGACAAAAGGACAGAGCTCTTTCGAAGAGTCACCTTCTAGGATTGGCTTGGCCCCAGAAAGTGGAGACACACAGGTGGTCATCGTGGGCGAGGCAGCGGCCGTGCTGACATCGGCCCCCGGTCCTCACCGTACCCCTCTCCCACGTCCATTAGCCGCTGCTCTCAGCGAGGATTTCCACAAGCAAACACCACCTCGGTTTTAGGAACGTCTCAACTCTAGCTGTGAGGCAGACTTCAAGGACCACAAAACTCCTACCAGCGAGGCCTTCTATAAATGCCTTCCTTCCTGAATTCCAGCTTGCCAGCCTGGATTTTTATGAACAAAAAGTCTCTCAACCACTGCTACTATGATTATTACTAGCCTGGGCTTTCTGTCTTTTTGCACTTATACTGAGAGAGAATTTACAGACCATACAAAGTGTATAATTCAAGAGTTCTTACTCTGTTCACAGCATTGCGCAACCATCATCACAATCAATTTTAGAACATTTTTTATAACCACTCCTAAAAAATCCCCATACTTGCCCTTTGGCCATCAGTGTCCAATTCTCTTACCTTCCACCCCCCTCCCACCCCACCCAGTCTGGGGCAATCACTCATCTACCTTCTGTATCTAAAGATTCACCTATTCTGGATATTTCACATGGATGGAATCATAGGATATGTGTTCTTCTGTGTCCAGGCTCTTAGTATGACGTTCTCAAGTTTCATCTACTAGCTTAGTCCATTGGTTCTGCCAAAACAAAATACTATAGACTGGGCAGCTGCTAAACTACAGAAACTTATTTCTCACATTTCTGGAAACTAGATGTCTGAGATCAGGGTACCAGCATGGTGGGGCCAGGGCCCTTTTCCAACTTCTCTTTGTAGTCTCACATGGCAGAAGGGGTTAGGGAGCTCTGGGGGCTTTCTCTTATAGAACACTGTTTCCATTCATGAGGGTTCCCCCTTTATGAGCTGATCATGTCCCCAAAGTCTCCACTTGCCATTAAGACTGTCCACTTGGAGGTGAGGATTTCCAAATAGGAATTTTAGTGGGACACAAACATTCATTTCGACTGTAGCATTTGTCTTCTAGCAGGTATCGGTACTTTATTCCTTTTTATGGCTGAATAATATTCCATTATGTGGGCCTAACACATTTTTATGCATTCATTCATAATGGACATTTGGGCTGTTTCTGCCTTTTGATCATCATGAATAATGCAGCTATAAACATGCACAAGTCTTCATATGGATACAGGTTTCCATTTCACTTGGATATATACCTAGGAATAAAACTGCTGGGTCAAATGGTAATCCTTTCTAACTTTTTCAGGAATGGCCAGATCGTTTGCCACACCACCTCTACCATTTTCCACTCCTACCAGCTGTGTACAAGAGGTCTGATTACTCCACATCCGAAATCTTGCCATTATGTCGTCTTTATTAAAGCCATCCTCACAGGTATGAAGTGCCATCTCGCTGTGGTTTGGACTTATATTGCTCCTGACTTACGATGTTGAGCATCTTTTCCTATGCTTTTTGGACATTTCTGTATCTTCTCTAGAGAAATGTCCATTCAGATCCTTTTTGAATTTTGTGATTGTGATTTATAATTTGTTACATGCTTTTTCATTAATGACTTGTAAGAGTTCTTTATATATTCTGGATACAAATCCTTTATCAGATATAGGATAAGCATGTTCTCTCCCATTCTTTGTCTTTTTTAGTTTCTTGATTGTGTCCTTCAAAGCACCAAAAGTTTTTAATTTTGATGAAGCCCAATTGATCTATTTTTTAATTTTATTATTTGTGCTGTTGAGTTGTGTTATCAGAGCTGAGAAACCATTGTTAAATTCAAGGTCACAAAGATATACTCTTGTTTTCTTCTTCGAGTCATAGATTTTAGTGCTTACGTATAGTTCTTTGACCATTTTGAGTTAACTTAAAAAAAAAAAAGATTTTATTTATTTATTTAACAAAGAGATCACAAGCAGGCAGAGAGGCAGGCAGAGAGAGAGGGGAAGCAGGCTCCCCGCTGAGCAGAGAGCCCGATGCAGGGCTCGATCCCAGGACCCTCAGACCATTACCCGAGCTGAAGGCAGAGGCTTAACCCACTGAGCCACCCAGGTGCCCCCAGTTAACTTTTATATATGGTGTGAAGTAGGGGATTCAACTTCATTTTCTTGTATGTGGCCCCCCTGTTGTCCCAGCAACACTTGTTGAAAGAGCAAGGACAGTCAGAACACCACAACTTCCTTAATTAATTCTCATGCCTCTTCTTCATCAAGTCTTCACCCCTTCACATCTGTCTTCTTGGACTGGGGCAGGAAGGACTCTCAGCAGTGTCCCGGCCATCAGAATGTGCTCACTGCATTTTAACCTGCTTACCTCTGCCACATTCCACCAATCATATTCATGCCCCATATCTCTCCAGAGCTTTGGAGTCATAGACTTGGCCTTATTTTGCGCTGTCCCACTTACCAATCATATCAACTAGGGAAATTTATTCCACTTTTCTAAGTTTCATTTCTTTAACTGTTAGGTGAAGGAAGTGATACTTAGGTGAAAACTATTCCAGATTCCCTCATATTCCTTTCATGGGCACCTGTCCCCTGACTCCTATGTTTTTATGTTACTTGCCTGCAAGAGACCGCAACTAACCCTCTCTTTAGAGGACGTCCCTTGAGCCATGGGGGCCATTCTGCCTCCCTGGGCAGAGAGCTGGAAATACCTGGGAGTTTACATCACCCCTAGATGTAAGGTAACCCCTACACTAGGAGTATGAAAGTCTTTGCCCTAAAGGGGACAACCCCCAAGCTGTAATTTGAAGAATTAGGTTTGAGCTGGAACTTCACCTGGAGTTGTGCCCAGCTTGGCTTCTTCCCTGCCCTTGTTCTGCCCTCCACACTCCCTTAAAGGCTCCTCATTAAGCAAGGAGCCCATTAATGAAATGTTTGAACACAAATCCTCACCTCAAGGTCTGCTCTGGGGGACCTGGCAGAAGACAGATACCTACTTCATACAACTACTGCGTGGATAAATAAGATTTCATATTCCACACGCAAAAGAATGACGCCTGGACCCCATCTTATATCATACACAAAAACTAACTCAAAATTGATCAAAGACCTAACTGTTACAGCTAAAAATATTAAACTCTTGGAAAGAAATATGAACTATTACATACAATAATATGTGTAATAGAAAAGAGGAGGCACTCAAATGTCAGTTATTGTTGTGGCTGTCATTACTGGTTCAAGGGCTACCTACCCAAAATGTCTAGGGTTGGCTATCAGACACATGGCAGCCAATACTTGAGTGTTTTGTATATAATTTAAAAATATATATTGCTTCAGTGTGTATTTCCCTGTCTTAAAAAGCTTTTTGTCAGGACTTGGAGATTGAGGGCTCATTCTGCCTGCATATAGTGTCATATTCTAAAATGGACCTAGTTTGAGTTGGTGCTTTGATTACCTACTAAATAAATAAATATGGGATGATGCTAATCAACTCATGTGCCTTATTATGGACTCATTAAAATATATCTCAGAAGAGGATGATTTATAATATTTCTGAATAAATGTATCTTCCCTTAATTCAGACCAGTGTCCCATGGCCCGCAAGGAAAATTTACGTAGAAGGGAATATATTTGGTTTTTAATTGTTGTTGTTTTATTTTCAATAAGGTAACAAAAACATTTAACCCTAAATAATTACCTTTAAAAAGCATAACAATTATTTGTGCATCATGAAGAGCCTATGGGTTTCTCAAAGTCAAAGATGAGTCTATTTTCTTGTTCAAAATCCCTTACACAAATTCTACACAGTAGGTGACTTTGATGTAATTAGACTCTGAGACTTTCTGTTCATCTTCTTTTAAAACAATTCTTATTGACGTATAATTGACAAAGAGAAATAGTATACATTTAGGGTGTACAACATGATTTAATATAAGTATATGTTATGATTACCATAATCACCATTAATTAACACAACCATCACCTCACATGGTTTGTGTGTGTGTGTTTGTGTGCGGTGTGTTGTTTGTGGTGAGAACACTTAAAATCTTTTCTCTCAGCAAATTTCAAGTATACAATTCAAGTATTGTCAACTATAGTGACCATGCTGTGCATTAGATCCCCAGAACGTATTCATTTATACCGGAAAGTCCTTAAGACTTCCTGTTCATCTTCTTTTTAAAAACAAGTACTTTTGCAAAAGAATCTACATATTATCATACTATGCTATGGCAAAATATGCACAGAAAGGGTACTTATGTTACATTGGAAATGTATCGCTAATAGCTAGTTATATTATATGCACAAATTATTGTTTAATAAAGATATGCATAGGACTTACTTTGACATATCAGAAATAATGTGCAATTGTCTAGTGACATGAATATTACAAAGAGTTTCATGCACTGTATCATCTGATCACAGCTGTCATTCAAGATATTTATTATTTATGCCATTTTATAGATAAAAAGTTTAAGGCTCAGATAATTAAGTGACTGCTGTGTTGGAGATGAACAACAACCAAATAGTTGAGCTCCATATTCCATAGTGAGTAGTTTTTGCTAAAGATTAAAAAAAAAAATACTGCCCAGCTAAGAACTACATTTCCCAATCTCCTATGTCTTCAGATACGGATGTGAGACTAGATCCTGCCAACAGACTGTGAGTAAAATTGACAAACCTCAGTTCATGCCAGGATTTTCAAGAAGTGGGTCTGCATTCCCCATTATCTCTCTCCCGATCTGGCACTGGAAAGTAGAGGACTCTTCTATGCCTGCACAGAGGAAAACCATCCACCAAGCAGAAAGATCCACACTGAGTCTACCTCAGAATTCTGAGAGCCTCAGAATTCAGGCTCTTAATCATTAGATAAATTTGTCCTGGTTCTCCAACATCTCTGCATGTACAAGCACCAGCGGAGGAGGTGATCCCAACGTGGAGAGGACATTTCCAAAGGTCACTTTGAACTGGTACCCTGAGTACTTCTATAACACCATCATGCCAGAGAAATACAGCTGAGGTGGACACGGCTCCCCTCGTTGCCTTCCACAGCCCACTCTCATTAGACTGGAGAAATGACTTGCCACTATTCTAGATCAATGTCTCACACAGAGTAAGTTTTCAATATTTTAAAGGGTTTTTTTTTCTTTATGAATATATTCACTTATTATTAATCATATGAGAAATGGAAACTAGGAGGAAAAAAATCCCGCAGGATTCACTCTTCAGACTCCCACAGATTCAAACACCAAAAAGGGAACATCTTATGCCTTGGATTTGGGTCATATGCCTAGGTTACTGAGAATTGCATTCTGGGGAGGGGAGGTAATTAAAGTGCAAGTCTGGATACTGCTCAAAGGAAACGTGGTTACTACCATTACCATTCCTTACTAGGAAACCAAAACGTGGCCAAAAATCCACTTCGGTTCCCAATTAGCACAGGTTAAATATAAGGCAGGGAGATTCATTTATCAGGACTTAAATAAACTCACATTATTATTAAAAGAGTAGTCCAAAGGTTGAAACATGTTTAACATTATGATCAAATTAATATCTAATAATCCATATTCAGTACAGCTGGCTCAAAGAAACATCGAGAATACTGATGTAATTCTGATTAGAACTCCAGAGAAATATCCAGAGTTGGGAAGCGGTTGGTGATGCCAGAGATGCAGTGCATTGACAAAATGTTGCATAGGAATCCCAAATGTCAATGACTTACAGGGAAAGTCTTCAAATTGCCTCTTTCTCTGCCAGAGAACACACAGAAATCTGGAAGACTATGCTAAAAATGTTGGTCAGCATTAGTAGAGCCAGACAGATTTGTCTGTGGCACTGATTGGAAAGAAATTCAGCTACAGGTTGTCCTCATGATGCCCCAACCCAATGACTGTCAAAATCAATGGAATACATGAACTACCCTCTGACCGTCTCATCATTTCAATACAGGGGATGCATCCTTCGGATTCTTCCAGACTGCATGCACTTGAAACTTTATTGAGAGTAGGATGTTCTTACTTTACTGAATGACCAGATAGATTTTTAAAATTTATATTTTCAATTTTTAAGCTCTAAATCTACCTATTTTCAGATTACTTGTTCCCTTCTCCCCAAGTGTGTTCATTCTATTTTAGACATAAGATTAAGTAACATACCATCACCTTCAAAATGCTTACATCTACTCTTGTCAGGATTTCCAGTGATTTAATTTTCATTGGTCCAAAACATCATATGTATGAGTGCGTGTGCATATGTGTGCATGTGTGAGTATGCTGAGAATGTGCATGCAGTGTTAATATGTGTGTGTTTGTGTGTGAACGCAGTGTGTGTTTGTGTACATGCGTATGTGTGTTCTTTGGAACCAAGAGAAATCACATACAATAGATAAGGATATAAAATCAATTCAATATCAAGACAAATACTTTAATATTGGATGCTAAATTTACACAAAAACAAAAAAAGGTCCATGCTTTCAAAGTTAGAATTTATTTCTTTAAAAGTAGTGTAAGGTAATTTTTTGGTTTTAAGTTGATTATAAATTAACAAAGAAATTACATGAGTGATTTTTTTACCTTTATGATTGCAGTAAATACCCTCTTACATGGAAAGTTATGACTGAAAGTTAGCTGATTGGTAAACCAGAGAATACATCTCTTTCCTATCAGCATTTGCAAATCTCTCCCTGTTTTCATGGTCATTACCATTGCAATGAATGTGATGCTGCAGCGAAAAGACAGAAATGTTCCCAGAAACTTAGCTAGCTGTTCTCACATTTGATTTATTCTTTTTTGTTATGATATTTAAGTTGTATAAATGCAACAGGTTGTTTTAGTAGTGTTGGATAACAAATTTCTTGAAGACTTCCAGAAAACAAAAGTTCTATCAAAATGAGAAAAAACAACTAAGCAAAACTCCAAAATACTTTACTTCAAGCACTAACATGAGCTGGCTTAGCCGTGTCTACAGGTGCCAAAGCAACCTGGTAGAAAGGAAAAAAAATCATTAACTTGCCTGGTTGCTTTGGCTACATATTGCTTGCTTCAGTTTTTCATGGAAATGTTTTGGGGTTAGGGTGAAAAATATATATTGTAGATCAAAGAGCCGAAGAGCTTGCTTTTATTTAATTACCTAGATTTTCATAATATAATTTGAAGAGTTAGATTTTTCAAAAATTTTGGATAAAACCTCCCTTAGTAGAAGAAAAGAATGGCATTTTCCTTTTAAATCAGATACCTCCCTGACATATTGAGATATCATCTTTCACGTTAAAACATGCTTGCTTAATAGTAAGATTTTGTCCTTTTTCTTAAGCATATGTTCTCTTCTCGAAATGAAATGTCTTGAGGACATCAAAAGTAAAGAGGAAATAAAACAAAATTTGAGCGATTGTTGAGGAAAATAACTTTCCAAAAACTATTAGGCCTTTTTTAAAGTTATTTGAGGATCCTGAAAGGATCAATGGAAAAGAAGGTTTGAGTTACATCAGGCAGGCGTTTGGCCATGATTTTACCATTTTACTAAATGTGTAATAACATTACAAAATGGGAAAAAATAGTTTATAGTAACTTATTTCAAATAAATAAAATGATCCACTTAAAAATATTGGAAATTAGAAATTATTTGGCTTGATGTTTTACAAATGGCTATTTGTAAAATATCACTCAAAATAGTATTCATTTATCACCATGTTACTTGTTATGAGGGCACAATACAGAAGTCCATATTGGTAGCTTCAACTAACTAGTGATAATTTTATATATTGTGTAAAAATTGTTTCAAAAAGGCAATGAAATATGGCTATTATTTTTGCTTGATGTGACAGGACAGAGAGATTATTGCTTGTTTTTCCTTAATATGCACTAATCATTAATAATGAAATAATATTTATTCAAAAATTACCATTCAATGTTCCTTGTTAAATCCATCTTGAATGCTTCCAACGATTTATGAATCAAGCAACATAATGTGATTATTTGCCATTTAGAATTTTAGTTCAACCCCTGGACAGATCATTTTCAATTCACCATCTTTTGTTTGTGTTGCAACATTCTGCATCTCTTGACACTTTTGCAGAATACCTGTTATAATGTTTGTCTCTTCACCTCTTCCATACCCTAGTGTTCACACCTCGAGGAATTATCATGTTACAAGTAAACAAATATGTTCTATCTACCAGTTTGCAAAAGTGGGCAAAACAAGTTTTTTTTACCACTACTCAACATACACTGTAAATACATCTCATGCATGCTTATTAAGTTTTAATTGAAACATTAAATCGGAGGCTAAATTACTATTGAATGATACGACCTCTATTAATTCTTTCATATTTTGTTTGGCAAACAAATCAACAATTGCTTTTTGTATATGAGAGGCCTTAAAGGCTCAAAAATAAATGACCTAGAGATTTTCCCTGCCCAGGAAAAAAAACAGGTAGAAAGTAAACTGCTTTTCATCTGATTTTAAGAAGATACAAGATACAAGATAATGAAAATATGTTTTCCCAAAGAAATGCCATCTTTTGAAGTGTGATATGTATTTCTTTGGGAAAAGCTGAGGAATCTGCCCTGTAAGCAGAATCCAGGTGTTAGCATAACCAGATGGGATTCTCTGCCTTGGCTAGTATCTAATTCTGGAGAACGGATGAGATGCTCAACTCACCGAGGCTGTCCATTACAAACTTCCCTAACTTTCACTTTGGTTTCTGAATTCTGTTTCCAGTAAAGACTCAATGAGTCATAGGAACCTGATTTGGGCAGTGATGACAATCACGTCAACTGCCTTCAAAAATCGATTGGCTGAAAGAGAGCAATGAGATAAGCTGGAACATATTTACCAGTCTAAAAAAATATGTGACTCTAAAAATATGCTTCCAGGTTTATTTAGAGAGAATACTTATTTCCAGAGAGCCATAATCATGAGGTGTGGTATCTTCAGCAAGCAACTTAATGTTATATTTCAACTTCTCAAGGTAGTGAGGAGGCAGAAAATTGTGTGAATGGAAAACATTACCATATGATGTCAGTGAATGTCATAAATTATACCCCTGTCTCCTAAGTTGGTTAACTTTCTTAATCATTACGTTAATTGAAGAAAAAGAACATGTGGATAGTTTCTTTTTTTTAAACTAATGAACTAATGAATGAAGTTATATATACCTTCATATGGAATGAAGGTATTGTACTAGGTTATAATTTACTATATGTAAGATAAATATTTATATTTATATATAATAGGCTATACCTCCTAGATATAAATATTTGAACATATACTTAAGAAAATTCTTATGAATAGTGTTAAGCTTAAAGAGGTGCTGTTCATGAACATTACAACATATTAAAATCTCTATTTGGGGGTGTATCTTTTCCTAAAAATAAATGGATATTAGGGTGAAGTTTTTGAGTTATCTTAATCTTTCTCTCAGGGACATGAAAACTTCAAAAAAAATTTTAAATTTTCAAGTAATGATGTCGTTCTTTTTTCTGATGCTTATATACATGTATATATTAATATGTATTTATACACATATACATATATCCTTAAAAGGTTATGGGACATTGTGAGTGCACATCTATTAAAAATTTGGTAGGATTTGAGGGGCGCCTGGGTGGCTCAGTGGGTTAAAGCCTCTGCCTTTGTCTCAGGTCATAATCTCAGGGTTCTGGGATCGAGCTCCGCATCAGGCTCTCTGCTCAGCAGGGAGCCTGCTTCCACATCTCTCTCTCTGCCTGCTTCTCTGCCTACTTGTGATCTCTGTCTGTCAAATAAATAAATAAAATCTTTTTTAAAAATTTGGTAGGATTTGAAATGTATTAGGAGTGTTTAGCATATTGGATGTGGTATGTGAAAGTTATGTTAAGTGGTCTTATTAATTGCTACTTGTTTTCCTCAACACCATGTTTATAAAGACTTCAGTTTCCAGTCAAGGACAGTTTTCTTTTCTTTTCTTTTTAAGTTTTTATTTATTTATTTGATGGAGATCACAAGTAGGCAGAGAGGCAGGCAGAGAGAGAGGGAGAAGCAGACTCCCCGCTGAGCAGAGAGCCCGATCTGGGACTCGATCCCAGGACCCTGAGATCATGACCTGAGCTGAAGGCAGAGGCTTTAACCCACTAAGCTACTCAGGCGCCCCTCAAGGACTGTTTTCTTAAAATACCTGGTAAGTAGATAATGGTGGGAAGGTTTTTCTAGGCAGCTAACATCTCATGTCTGTCAGCTAAAGAGAGAGGGTTTCCATGTCCACTGGTGTCCTGCCCATTTAAAATTATAATCGTCATTCCTCCTAAAATAACTCGTTGTGAAGAATAAATAACTTCCCATAGGTGGTTACAAGTCCTTGAAAAAAATTTTCATACAATTGAAAAAATCTTGTTAATTGATAATGTTAAACTTGCTGATCACTCACTAGATCCTGTGAGAACAAATTTCCCAGGAGCACTAGCAATGAGCAGCACACAGCCTACCCACCACAGAAAATACCAATCTCCTTTAAACGCCCAGCACCTGCACCACCAATGAAGCCACAGTAGGCTCCCAGCCAATCAAAACATGCTTCAAGTATGCGGTGAAGCATGACCAGAGCTTCCCAACCACAACCGAGGGGTCCGAAAAACTGAGTGAAGTAGGAGGAAAGATAATTACCATCAATATGCTTCCCACATGGGAAACTGTTAAACTTATCATTCCTCTCAGTGGTATGTTTGATGTAATATGTTCATTTTAGTGCTTATTCTTATGTCTCAGGATGTTGTTTAGGAAAAGGTGTCTAGACAGAATGGAAAAGAGCCTTTTCAGTACACCTTGTAATGGTTGTAAAATGAGCAACAAAATAATAGATCTGGTCATTCTATGGTGGAAACTTCTAGAAGGACTGTTTTCTGTGGTAGGGTATTTTGAATTTTTCTGAAATAGTTCTTGATACAGGGAACATTCCCTGTGAAATCTGAGTCTCCCAAATCTTTTGGCAAATCCATCCTGGTTGTGCAAGATACTCTGAGGACTTTACTGAAAAAACAAAAACAAAGAAACAAATGAAACAACAACAAAACCAGCCCTCCAAGACGTAAGATCATGACAACTGGGTATGGTGAGAGTTAATGCAAATTATGACTCCACTGACCAGAGCTGCAGTATTGTGCTTTGTATGCAACTATTCCCTGTACACTTCTGGGTAACAGGGCACTGTTGTTACAAATAACAAGAATGATAACCCACATGGAAGGCTTAGCGGGCACTGTATTCAACACATCATATAAATTATATAATTTAATCGTTCTTACAAACTTTTCTGAACAGGTTAGTTCTTGAGATTGCAGTACAAATAAACATGTAATCTGTGATCATTGTATGTCTACCATTTATTGGGTATCTACTAAATGTCAGGCATTAATATTTATTACTAGTCTCACGTTTATATACTCATTAGAAAGGTATTTTTTTATTTATTTATTTGACAGGCAGAGATCACAAGTAAGCAGAGAGGCAAGCAGAGAGAGGGGAGGAAGCAGGCTCCCCGCTGAGCAGAGAGCCCAATGCGGGGCTCAATCCCAGGACACTGGGATCATGACCTGAGCTGAAGGCAGAGGCTTTAACCCACTGAGCCACCCAGGCGCCCCTCATTAGAAAGGTATTATCACCATGATTACAGTTTGGGAAATAAGGCTAAGAGATGGCAAATAATGTCTAAAGACACATAGATCTAGGATTCACCAAGCCACTCCATCCCTCCCATCCCCCTCTCCTCCAGCAACCCTCAGTTTGTTTCCTGAGATTAAGAGTCTCTTATGGTTTGTCTCCCTCTCTGGTTTTACCTTGTCTCATTTTTTTTCCTCTCTTCCCCTATGATCCTCTGCCTTGTATCTCAAATTCCACATATCAGTGAGATCATACAATAGTTTTCTTTCTCTGACTTATTTTGCTTAGCCCAGTACACTCTAGTTCCATCCACGTTATCGTGGATGGTGGGATCCATTTTTATAGCTGCATAATATTCCATTGTGTGTAGTTCTATGTGTGTGTGTATACATATATATATATGTATGTATGTATGTATACACCCACATATACAAATAGAATCTCACATCTTCTTTATCCATTCATCTGTCAATGGATATCTAGTCTCTTTCCATAGTTTGGTTGTTGTGGACACTGCTGCTATGAACATTGGGGTGCAGGTATCTTGTATCTTTGGGGTAAATACCTAGCGGTGCAATTGCTGGGTCCTAGGGTAACTATGGTGAGTGCCGTGAACTGTGTAAGACTGATGAATCATAGACCTGTACCCCTGAAATAAATAATATATTATATGTTACTAAAAAAAAAGATCAAGGATTCAAACTCATATTCAAATACTGAAGTCAGTGTTCTTTCCAAAATACTATAGATATTAAGTCTGTTGTTTTCACAAGGAGTCTCTGTTAGGGAAGCAACATGTCTAAATACTTCAGGCCTAGGTGACACGCTCAGGCACTGGCCCCCTCTCTCTGAATCAGCAAACTTTGGTACAGCATATAGCATACATTACACAGTTTATAGTTCAAAGCTTTAACTATTACCAAATATTTTCTATAACGTATAATAAGAACTCAGCTCAAATAAACTAAATACTGGGTATTTTAGATGGCTTTCTTATGACCCAGTGGCAAATACAGATTCTTTTAAAGCAGGTCCTCAAGCTAGTAGGCCACAGATGGGGCCAGATTTGACCTACAGGAATGCTTTTTTTTTTTTTTTTATCCATTCAGCTACTCCGTGTCTTTATCAGGGAGCTTAGTCCATTTATGTTTGAAATGTTTATTGACAAAGAAGGATTGACTCTTGCCATTTTGTTCACTCCTTTCTGTTTTTCCTATATTTATTTTGTTCTTTTTCTTTCTTGTTGTTTTCCTTTGAATTTTGTTATTTTTGTATTGATAGGTTTTGATTCCTTTCTCTTTTTCTTAGGTGTTTTTTTTTCTGGTTCCCAAGGTACTTATCTTAACGTTTTACCAGTCTATTTTAAGCCAAAAACAGCAGAACTTCACTTGCCTACAAGAACTCTACTTTTACTTCTCCTACCCCCATCATATGCATTTAATGTCATAACTAGAATCATTTATTTTATATATCCATTAATGTAATTCAGAAATAGTTGTTTTTAATACTTTTACAGAACTGGAAGCGATTTATGTACCCCCCACACACACCATTATGGTAACACAATATTGTTTTTTCCCTTTGCTAGATTTTTTACTAGACTATCCTCTATAAATGTTTTAACTTACAACCCTCATTTGAAAGCTTTACTTTTCCAACCATACTTCCTGAAATTCTGAGAAGGGCTTCTGCAGCCAGGAGTATATGCAGCTGAGAGGCACTGTGGAGTGGGCCAGCCCTCCATTCTCATGATCCCTTATACATGCTAGGGACACTTCCTTTTATTTTTCCTTCCTCATCTGCTTTGTGTGTATACTTGCAAACAAGTTTTGTTTAAATACATGATAATGGGATTAAAATTAAGTTTGGAAACAACCTTTGCAATAATATTAGAACATCTGTGTGTACTCTATTAGGAAAAATACAACTAGGGTGAACCATGTCAGCACCGCAAATCCCAGGGCACTTAATCGATGGAAGCTCCATAAAAGAGAAGTTGGGATTAAAAAAATAGAAATAGAATTTAAACAGAGCAGGAAGTAACACCTGGAGAGTCCTTCCTTCACCCTCTCTATGGGGGATTACATCCATTTTGCTTCCCAGTATGCGCATGTCTACTTGCTGATGCCTCTCAAGTTTGGATCACAGCCTTCCTTGTCATTAGAAACTGTAGCAGGTAGTTGGGATGATGAGCTCTTGGACAAGGCTACACAGGTTGGACTCTCAGCTCCTCCATTTACTAGCTTTGTGACTTTTCACAAGTTTTGGTCTCCTCTCTGAGCCTCAATATCCTCATTGGATGAGGAGAATAACAGTTATCTCTACCTCATGTATTTATTACATATAAGATACTGAGAATAGTTGATGGTGCAGTAACTTCCCAATAAATATTAGCTATTACTATTTTTATTTCTGCTGGAATGGAATGGAATGGAATGGAATGGAATGGAATGGAATGGGGGCACAGAGATGCTCTCAAAGATCATAAATTGTTCAAAACGGATCTTTTGGCTGTAAGCCTGATCCTTCCTAGTCTCTTCTATCACAGTAAATAGTACCAGTATCTAGAACTATGTTGACCAGAATTCTGAGGACTACCCTACCACTTTCCCTAATCCTTCAATACGTAAATAATCAGTATAAATGTTTTCACTAATTTAACATCTTTCATAAATACTTTTCTCTCCTTTATTCTTTCATCTCTCTCACTCCACGACATACTATATCTCATTTGGTCTCCTGCTATAGTCTTCCTACTACTTCTTAACTTTATCTTCCATCACTCTCTCCTTCTCATTCTTGACTCCAAGCAATCTGGCCTCCCATGAGTTTCATGAGCAAAAGAAAGTCTTTCCTGTCAGTGATTTTCATATACATAATCCTCTGCTTCTGTTGTTCATTCCTATTTACATGGTTGGTTCCTTCTCATGTTCTAGGTATTGGCATAATGTCAAGTCTTCAAAGATTGATTTCATTATTACTTGATCTAAGGAGATATACCTGCCCATAATTTCCTACTACTGTACCCTGACTGTATCCTTCATGATTTATCATTTATACACAGCAATTACAATTACAAGAATAGATGGGAGTAAATAAATGAAGATACACACACACACACACACACACACACACACAATATGTTTGTTTCCACACTTATCATTTGTTTTTCTTACTAGACTATAAGCACCACAAGTGAAATCTGGTTTGTTTTATTTTCACCAAAATATCTGTAGTGCCAATAGAAGATCTCAATGAATATTTGTGGAATAAGTGCATCAATAAAAATTTTCCCAGACTGAAACCATGAAAATGATGAAAATGTTCAAAAAGGATAAAATGTTCAAGAAAAGTAAAAAGTTATAGATGATCAAAAATGTTTCCAAAAACATTTTGACTGCCTATGGATCTTACACTGTACTACAGAGATGAAATTTATTGCCAAGAAAGCTGTATTGCTATTTGGTATTGATGACGTGAAGGAAAAGTTTGCTACACTACAAAATTTCTCATCATACCTCCACGAAAGAATCTTTGTGCTGAAGTTCACATTGGTCAGACCCATTTAACAATTATTGAATTATCACAAGAAAATAGTTAAACTGAGCAAAATCTCAACTCTCTGAGACTATCTATATAAATCATAAAGTTACTCTAGGATTATTCTGGCTGTTGATCCAAAATGACAAGTTAACTTGAGGGGGAATATAACTTTCACTTAAAGGTGAAGATATGATTACTTTATTTTATTTTTACTGACTGCTGAGAAGTATGAGACCATCTCCTCCTGTCTAATACCCTCTAATCCCAATACTAAACCTCTACCCTCTGCTACAGTAAAGCGTCAGTAAAAAGGATGTAAGGAAAAAGAAACAGATCACCTCTATGATGTGTTGTCATAAAATGACAACGTACCATAATCTGGGCAGCAGTTATAAAAATTACCTTCCTGGATACTTTTTACCTCCTGAAATAAGAATATTCACTATTTTAAGGACCTGAGGCGTGTACCATTTCAAATAAGACTTCATTAGTAGGTAACGAACTCAACCACTGTGTTCACTTCGATTGTCTCGCTGCTTATAAAAGCCCGTGCCTCCAAGCAGGGCATGAGAAGGACATCCCTGAGAGCTGCCTGCAATGAAAACGGCGTTTTCCTCTCATCATTCCGCCTTCTGAGTTGCATATAATTACCTGAATGAAAACTAAAGAACGCTCTTCTGAGTATTCTTCTCCCACTCCCTCCTTGGGCTTGTTCAGGCTACTTAACAATTTTCCCTGGACACTATGGCAACTCTCCCAAGTGAGTTTTAACTGACACAGAATCCAAGGCTTCTCCAACTTATACTTTCCAAGAAGATGCCATGTGATATCAGTGTTTTAGAGCATAATATAAAGGAAGTTTTCTCCTGAATGATTAAGGCCTGACAAGTGCCTCCTCTTAGCCCTGGCACCTTATTCCTATATATGTTTGCTAGTTTAGCTGCACAAAGAAACACATTTTGGGGAGAAAAAAAAAGATAAATAGATTTTGCCAGGTTGGCTTTGAACCTATCTTTCACACCACTGTGAAGTGCGCTGCCAGGATGTGCGATATGTAGTTAGAAGCAGCAGATGGAAAGGCATTTTTGAGGGGCTTTTTGATGGTTCTGAATCTATGCAGCATTTACACACCAAAGCATGCTTGTTCATCTGTTATATATTTAGGGATATTTAAACTGTGAACATTTGTCTTCCTTAAAGACTACAAAAGTATCTGGAGACTGACGGACTTACTAAATAGACATAGTAAATTGATCAATAACTAGTTTGACATCCCTTGTTCCTCTGCCCCCTCACTCCCAACCAACTCCTGGCCCCCATTCTGTATTGCCTGGCAGTAGCCTCATGTGGGGCCGCAAGCATCCTATGTCATGGGAAAATGTCACAGCACCCAGAGAAAAATACCCTCCCTGCGTGTGTGTGTTTTGTGTGTGTGTGTGTGTAGAGACAGAGACAGACAGACAGACAGAAGGCACTTTTAAGAAGCCCTGTTGAAAATGTGGGGCAGTAGGATGATATTTAATGTTGCCTCTACTTCAGCAAAAGTAGAAGTTTCCACTGTCATGGGCTCTCTGCCTAGAACTTTCTCCTAATATTTCTAAATACGATCCTGGAGATGAGTGCCACCAAAACAAAATACATGTGAATGAGTCGTAGGCTACTAATTTTTTTTTTTTTTACTAATTTTTTTTTACTAATTTAATTTTTTTCCCAGGTGCATGGGTCTTACCCAGGAGAGACCAATGAATATCAAACCAAATCCTTGAAAATTTTTTTTAAAGATATTATTTATTTATTTGACAGACAGAGAACACAAGTAGGCAGAGAGGCAGGCAGAGAGAGGAAGGGAAGCAGACTCCCCGCTGAGCAGAGAGCCCGATGCGGGACTCGATCCCGGCAACCCGGGATCATAACCTGAGCCGAAGGCAGCGGCTCAACCCACTGAGCCACCCAGATGCCCCCAAATCCTTGAAACTTAACCCTGGTGTTAGGAACTGAATATTTGGGTCTCCCCAAATTTCTTATGTTGAAGCCTTGATCTCCAAGTTTGGTGGTACCTGGAGGGGAGGCCTTTAAGAGGAAATTAGGTTTAGATGAAGTCATGGGGGGTAGAGTCTCATGATGGAATTACTATCTCTGTAAGAGGAGAGCAGAGGGAGTTTGCTCTCCCTCCCCTCTCTGGGAAGAGACAATGAGACAGCCATCTGCACATCGGGAACCAAGTTTTCATCAGACAACAAACCTGTTGGGACCTTGATCTTATACTTCCCAGCATCCAGAACTGTGTGATAAGTAAATGTCTATTGTTTGAGTCACCTGGGCTAAGGTATTTGTTTATAGCCTAAGCTAAGACACCTGGGATAAACTGATAGCTACACTTCACAGAGCAAGCAACCAAAGGGGCCCTAAATCCACAGCATTTAAATAAAATGACCGATCGTCTCTGAAATAGCCTAGGATCAGTCATCTGTGTTTATTATATGCCCTCCCATCCATTCCTAACCCTGAGTGCCCAAAACTCACAGTTTCAGAGGAAGACATCATAGCAAGAGCAGGTAGGCAGCAATTTATGGTCAACAAAAGTACTATTATAATATGATACTGGGTAAGAAGATAAAATTATTGACTCTAAATTGTTCTATGAATTTCTAAGTACAAAGATTAATTAAGAGCTTCCCAAAATTTCCTTCAGCTCATCAGCTCGTACTCTGTGCCCAACACTGTGTAATTGCCACGGGGGATGTGAAAGGAAAGAAGGGACAGCAGAACTCTGAAAACAAGTACGTCCAATTCCAGCACAACATCGGCAAATAAAACCAAAACTTTCTTCCAGAAAAAAAGTATGAATTTTTGACCTTCAAAACCAAATTTATTTTCTCACTACTTGGTTATTGCTTGGGTTCCCCACAATTGATACTCAAAGAGAAAGAAATCAATAGACTTAAACAATCAGTTGTTTGGATCCCATGGGTCTTCTGTGTTATACTCACTCCGTCTCAGAGCAATGAGAACACTGACCATTTAATCTCACAGCCTAAACTCCAAAACTCCCAAAATTAATTAACGTGGACAAAGTACTGAGCACACAGCAGGAGTCCCAGAAGAGCCAATCAATAGGTATCAGTCTGTCTCAACCTCCCTTACAGTGTTGTTTTGAGGATTCATAAGTTAGACAATATTGCCTGGCATGTATTAGGGGCTCAATAAATGTTAATTCCATCCTCTCTGCCCTTTCCCTTATGGTTAAACAAAACAAAAAACCATGACATTTTTAAAATGTGAAACTCTGATAAATTTGAAAGAACATTCTGTGGACCCAAGAATAAAAAAATATCTTCTAACTAAAAATAATGTTTGTGAAACTGATTTGCATTTCAAATTTTGGCAGTACACCTATGAAGGGTGTCTCTGGCTCAGAATCCTGGCAAGAGGTGATGAGGACTTGAACTAAGGTGGTGGCAGGAGATTGGAGACAAACGGTTCTAAGAGGCAGAACAGCAGAATTGTCAGGACTCGGGTGCTGTCGGCAGGCAACCTGGATTCCATCTCAGTACCAACCCTTACTAACTGTGCCGTTCAAGCACTTGTCTTGCTTTCTAATCTATGGAATCAAGGGGGGATGTCATCCCTACTTCACCAAAGTATGTGAGAATTAAATGGGACCATATACACGAAGCACTTTGCATGGCTCCTGACACGTTTATGCGGTGGGTGGCTGTTACCAACACATGTCATTCATGACCAAATGCACACTCACAATGACACGCACACGCTCTATTTAGTCCCCATTTGGTCCCTGATCACATTAAAAATCTTCAATGAAAAAAAAAATTCCCCCTGGAGACTGATCGGACTATTTGTTCTGTACCAAAAAAAAAAAAAAAAAAGTACAAATACAAATCTTTCATTTTTCTAGCAAAATGTTAACTTGGGACCTAACAATATAGCTTTTGGTGTTTGGGTCCTGCTTCAACCAACAACATAGAATTCTGGTGCCTCAGGTACTGGCCAGAAAGCGCAGACTGAATTGAATGCCATTCAGTTTCTGCCAACAATCAGTTAGAAAAGTACATTTGAGAAAGGGTCTAAAATAGAGTGGACTCACCCATTCCCCAGAGAGTCCTAACTCTAGGCTCTGATTCTTGATAAAAGCAGTGTCCTGGGCCCAGGTTAGTTAGCTTTCTATTAAAATATTTCGGTTATATTTATTTTAAATTCAGAGTCAGTAGAAGACTTATCTAGGTGAAAACCATTTTGTATCACCAGGGAAACTAGACATATTCCTCATTAAGTTCCTTAATTATCTGTGTATAAGACCCCACATAAAAATTTCTCTTAGATATGCATGTTAGAAAGAGTCACTCCTGAAAAAACATTAGATTTCAGTGCTTATTTTTTTCTTTCTATCAATAATTATACTGTTTTGTTGCAGCTTCTGTGGGTATAATGATTAAGCTTTGTATTCAATATAATGTAATTTGTAATTAAAGTTAATAAAATTGGTGGAATTGTTTCCCTTATTTTCCCAGCATTGTTTTCTAGTCATTATGAAAGGATGTCACTAGAGGACCTAGTAAAGAATTGGTACATAATGGGTGGTCAACTTGTAATCTACCAACAAATTTTTATTCTCTCTCAAACCTTTTAACTGTTACAGATGAGATTTTGGCAAAAGCTATCACAAAAAATGTAAGTAAAATATACATGATCTATCAATCAATAAAATAATAGACATCCACATATGTAGTTCTGATTGAAGCATTAAGTAAATGTCTATGGGATACCTATTGTGTGATAAGACAAAACCATATGGTATTGACAAAGACAGATAAAATCTATTAGTTCAATACATAAATCAAAGTATTGGAAACAGATTATATACTCCTTTGGCTTTCTAAAGGATGTTTTACATTACATGAGTAGTACATAATCATTTAAAGAATTTAAAGAAACATTTAAAGAATTTAAAGAACCACCAGGTAGCAGCCAATCTAAAGAGACAGGAAAATTTTAGAACTACTACTTTAAACTAGTGATGTGATTGTGAACACCTAGAAGGCTAGGGAAATGCATGCTCTCCTGCCCACAGCTGGGTGTGTGAATTATTATGGCTGGTCAGGAGAAAAATTTACAAGATCCTTCAAAAAGCCCAGCAAGGCACAGATCCTTTAAACTAGCAATCTTGCTTCCTAAAAGTTATCCAAAGAGAATAACTGAATCAGTTATGTATCTTTATACAGATTATCACTTCTCAGTGGGATTAAAATAAGGAAAAACAAGATTTAGGAAAAGCTTCCCTATCTCTGTATTTTCTTCCCAGTACTTAATTTTTAAGTTTTATTTAGGCAATTGCTACACCCAGTATGGGGCTGGAACTTGTGACCCAGATCATGATCCAGAAATCAAGAGCTACATGTTCTGCCAACTGAGCCAGCCAGGCACCCCTCCCCCCAGTACTTAAATTTTTAAATCTAAATTTTTCTAAATTTAATCTAAATTTTTAAATTAAGCCCTCTAGAGCCTGTTTTGCTATAACTTTGTGACCTGATAATTAGTCATATATCCCAACACCATTTACTAATTAATCTGTCTTATTCACAATGCTATCAATAAAACTTTAAACATTACATTTTTTTTTAATTTTTATTTTTTATAAACAAATTTTTATCCCCAGGGGTACATGTCTGTGAATCGCCAGGTTTACACACTTCACAGCACTAACCATAGCCCATACCCTCCCCAATGTCCATTACCCCACCCACCTTTCCCGGCCCCCTCCCCCCAGCAACCCTCAGTTTGTTTTGTGAGATTAAGAGTCACTTATGGTTTGTCTCCCTCCCAATCCCATCTTGTTTCTTTTCTTCTTTTTCTGCCCCCCTAGTCCCGCATGTTGCATCTCCACTTCCTCATATCAGGGATATCATATGATAGTTGTCTTTCTCTGATTGACTTATTTCACTAAGCATGATA
>PISX010016584.1:0-45779 GCA_004024625.1 Mellivora capensis
AAGAGAAGAGGGAGTCAGGAGAGAGGGGAGGGGAGCGGGGTGGGGGGGTGGGGGGGGAATCACACTGTATGTCTGAGTCCTCCAATGAGGTAGAGGACTTGAAAGCCACACCGGGGCAGCAGGGCACAGGGAGATAAGGAGGAGCCCGTCCCTGTGGGGATGGAAGCATGAACCACGTGCCTGAACAACAAGCTTCCTGGAGAAGAAACCGGACCAGTGGAACGGAAGGAACACGCAGGTGCGCAGAGGGACACTTCAGCTGGCTGCGAAGCGCCTGGGGCTTCTGGAATGGGGGGACGCGCTGTGCCGCCCAGGAGAAAAGGGGTCGGGACCACACGCAGGTAGGTTTGGGGGGCCATAGAGCCCGACAGCAGATCGGGGGCACCCAAGGATGGCGTTGGGGGCCCTACTCTGGGGGAGGTGACGGCTACCCGACCCCACACTTATGCTAAACTCACCACGTGAAAAGCTGACCCTTGCAGACACCGGTCAGCACGTGGAGTTTTTTCAATAAATCCAGCGCGACACAGCCGATGTACTTTCTCTTCCTTGTGATTTTCTTCCTAACATTTTCTCTTCTCTGGCTCGCTTTATGGTAAGATGAGCGTATAATGCACACAGCATACCAAACAGGGGACCCCTCCCTGTGCTACGGGCAAGGCAGCTGATCAGCAGTAGGCTGTTAGAGGAGCAGTCTGACGGGAGTCGAAATTATACACAGATTTTCGGCTTTGGACGGCTGGTCAGCGCCTCTCACCTCCTAACTGCTCTTTAAATGGACAAAGTGTGTGGTGTGTGGATTCCATCCCAATAAAACTGTGAAAAATAAATCACGGAAGTCCGACCAGAACACTGGCAGTTAAAACAAAACAAAACGTCTTCTTCATGGCAAAGGCATCAAAGCATGTCCCCGAACACTGATGTCAGCTGACCTGCAGCCCGTGGCCAGTCTGGGGACCCAGCCGCTGGGACGCCAATGCTCCGAGGCTTCCCCCATGCCCTACCGTGACAGAAGGGTCCCCTGTCCCCTGCGCATGGGCAGGTCTCACCACTGTGCACTCTGCACAGAGCTCACAGCCCCCTCACTGAGCCCTGCATGGGAACACCAGCTCCCCACTCTCTCTGTCGAGCCCAGGCTTTCTCACGACTGGTTCTCATTACCACCTTGAAGCTCCAAGGACCAGCGAGGGGAAGGATACGGTCAGCGGATGACAGCACCTTGACCATGCAGCAGGGCTCCCCTTCCTCCTCCTGGTGGCCTCCACCCACGTGAACAAGGAAGCCAGCGGAACTGAAGGCACGGCCAGCTTGAGAGACTGGGAAGGTGAGGCTCCCAGCCAGTCTCCCTCATACAAAATAGAATAATGCGACACCTGTGGGTGCAGCGCCTTTCAGAGACTTCTCAGAAACATGGCCGTGATTCCCAGCGGAGATGGCCTATGCCCTCCGCCCTCTGGGCCAGCTTCCCCTGATGCAGTGAGCACCCTCTTTATAGGCAGCAGGACTGCAGAGTGCCACAGACCAGCATTTCTCAAACCCCTGTGCACACCCAGCAACCTGGAGGGGCTCCTTAAGATGCCGGATCGGCAGGTCTGGGCTGGGGCCCGGAGCCGGGCCGGGACAGAGCCTGCACACAGGTTAGTGCTCAGAGCATTCCAGGGACAGAGATGCGTGCTTGGAGAAAGTGGAGAGCATTTGAGGGCCAAGGGTCTACACAAGCGAGAAGTCTCGGTCTGACTGAGGAGGGTGCCCGGGGCCCCACAGGCACTCAGGCTGGGTCAGGGCCGGGAGGAGTGAACCCCAGATAGGAAAACGTATGCTGACTTCTGTGGTTTCTGGGGACCTAGCATGCCAGTTTGGAGACGGAGGTGATGAATGATCTCTCCTCTGTCACCGTCAAAGAGAATGAAGACTGAAGTAGACATACATACCTTTAGCCGAAAACAGACCAGCCCCAGAGTGACTTCTGCACAGATTTCAAAGCGGGGATCCTGGCGCACCAAACACTCAAACTCATGAGCCAGCCGGACGTGCTGGAAAGGGAAGAGCATCTGTCTCAGTTTCTGGACAGTACTCGGCTCCGGACTCAGCCACCTTGAAAACCTTCCTAGGTGGCACGCCTGTGATTCACGTACACGCACTTAGCCATTTTTCCCAAGTGTGGATGTGACCCAGAAGCCAGCCGTTCCCACGCAGGCTGGGAAGAAGCTCGCTACCCTGACAGAAGGACTAGTGTCTTCAGAGAAACACCAACTGGGCGCCTGGGGGCTCAGTCGGATAAGTGTCTGCCTTCGGCTCAGGTCATGATCCCAGTGTCCTGGGATGGAGTCCCGAGTCGGGCTCCTTGCTCTGCAGGCAGCCTGCTTCTCCCTCTGTCCCTTCCTTCAGTCGTGTATGTAATCTTTACCAAAAAAAGGGAAAGAAAGAAAAACACCAACTAATATGTTCTTCTGTTCAGGGGACTCTTTTAATCCCACCAAACAATCGGTTAGAATTTCAGAAGGAACATCGTGATGGGTATTTAAACATGTGAGTTAAGAGAGAGCGGCCCCAGCACTGAGGGCCAGGTGCCCCGCCACCATGCTGTCCCCACACAGCCCACGGCGCAGTGACACCACGGTTGTACCCACTCTGCAGATGAGGAAACTAAGGGGGTGAGTCTGACGCAGCAACCTAACACCGAATCTCCGGCTTCTGCGGGGCTCTGGCTGGTTGTCACCAAGGGATGAGAGTGACAGTCCTGGCCACATTCAACAAATGCCTTCCTCTCACTGAATTTACCAGCTTATTTGACAACTAGGTGCTCATGGAGCCCCAAAGGGGTTTCAAATAGTCTGTGAACTGAGAACAAGCCTTCCACGGTCTGCGCACCTGTTGCTCACCGCCCCCCACCCTGAGGCCCGGCTCAGTGCTCTCGTGACAGTGCTCAGGGACTCTAGAGCAGAAGCAAGTGTCCAGTGTCCTTGGGACCGAAGCCTCCTGCATTTGTGCTGCTCCCAGGCACAGCATAAATCTAGGACCACTAGAGGGCACCAAAGACCGGCGCTGGCAGGTGTCGCCCCACCTCCACACCTGGGACACCTGCCCAGGGACAGGCTCTGACCATCCCTTCCCTCTCCGTAAGGCGGGATGGGAGTCCACTCAGAGGCAGGCATGGCATGTTTTCACAGGAAGCAGCCTAATCACACCCAGCGGCCCCGAGCCTAAAGCTGGAATCATCTGGAGAGATGAACCGCTTCTCTTCCTTCCCCACAGAAGCGGAATCCTCATCATATTTGAGAACATGTTCTCATAAACTCACATACACAGGGGCGCCTGGGTGGCTCAGTGGGTTAAAGCCTCTGCCTCTGGCTCGGGTCATGATCCCAGGGTCCTGGGATCAAGCCCCGCTTCGGGCTCTCTGCTCAGCAGGGAGCCTGCTTCCTGCCTCTCTGCCTGCTTGTGATCTCCGTCTGTCAAATAAAATCTTAAAAAAAAAAAAACTCACATACACATTCCCCGCAGATACCACAGGTTCCCTGCCCCCATGAAGCCCAAGGACCTCTGTCCATCAAGATGGCACCATGGCTGAGGAAGGAGGCCAGCATGGCAGGAATCAGCTAGAAATCAGTAGCCGTCTGCAGCCGGCCAAATGGGTGGTCCTTGGCCGAGGGGGGGGGGCAGTCCCCAGCACACACTCTGGCCTCAGTTTCCTCGATTGCTAAAGAAATAAAAGGCAGGGTGATGGGGCTCGAGGTCGGCCAGCAATTCTCACTTTGTAGTGCTTGTCACAGCCATGTGGTTCATTTATTCAGACAGAGGTTACTGAGGGAACCCCCCCCGGGGAAGGTCCAAGGCCATGCGTGCGCTGCTGCTCGGGGGTACACAGAGCACCCCGGGCTAGAGGCCATCCATCCCCTGCAGCTCCAAGACTCCCATGGTAGCTGTCCTGGGAACCAGATGTCCTGAGTTCTTGCCACTGCCCCACCACTGTTGCCTGGCCCTGCTGCGGGCCAGATGTTGCTACAGGACGGGCCGTGGGGAGCGTTCCCTTTGCAGACCCCCGGACCTGACAGCCGTCGTCTTCATGGAAGTGTCCAGAAGGTCCATAATCATGCACTGACTGTCTTCTAAAGATCTTAACCTCAGTAGCCCAAACTAGCCATCAGATATTTGCTTCTTCAGACATCTCCCCTTGTTTCTGCACTCCCCAAAGCTTCCCAATATGACCCAGATACATAAAGAAAGTACCATCACCTTGCGGATATAGGCCTGCAGGCCCTTGACTCCGTACATCCTAAACACAAACCACATCTTCAAAGAGCGAAATCTCCGGCCCAGAGGCAACTGCCAGTGCTGAAAGAGAACAGAAAACATTGCATCAGGGAGCAGAGTGCCGAGAGCTTTCCTCGGGCCCGTGGCACACCTGCTTCTCTGGGAGGCAGCTCACTCCCTGGAGGTCCCCTGGCCTTCTGCCATGTGCCACTGTGGATGGGAAAGCCGACAGTGGGGGGAGCAGAGTCTGCAGCTAGAGTCTTTGCAAGGCAACAAGACAGATGAGAACAGAAGACGCTGCTACTGGGGAGGCGTTGTGTTCACTGAGCAAATGTTTGTGGAGTGAGCACTGGATGGAGCTCTCCACCCAGCAGGGGCATGAGAGGGGGCCCTCATTGGCCACTCCATCTGCGGGAAGGAGGAAGGTAGGAAGCCAAAACCCACACCTCCTGCCCAGCGTGCTCCCTGTGATGTCCCAGAACCCTTTCCCAGAGCAACAGAAATTCTCTGCCTGCCCACCAGCTGCCACAGAATGACCTGCAAGATGGTCACTAGAAAGTGCAACCCCAATGTGCTGGTCCTCAAACAAGGTCTCCTTAGTTTGTCCTTTGCAGCTGCTCAGCACTCCTCCAGCTGTGGGGCTCTCCGATGGTTGTAAATGTACTAAGGCCAGCAAGAAGGGACCCAGAGAGGAGGGAGGGCAATGGGGCCGTCTGGGACCATAGAGCAGGGACACTTCATTATGAGTCTCCAAATGGTCACATTCTGGCACTTACAAGGAAGATGCCAAAGGCAACTCAGGCTTCCTCTCTGTTCCCCGGACCTTCCCTTGAAGGGTGGAGCTTCCAGATGGGCCTGGGGAATGCGGGGATGCAGGGGGAGGGGGGCACAGACTGGACCTTCCCTTAGCGCGCGCATATCTGTGCACGCTCTAACGGGTATAATGGGTATAATGATGCTCACTTTGTCCAAGACCAGGTACGTTGAAGGCAAATGGTGCTACCTTTCCATCTTCGGCCTGCCGTTCATGAGCAGACAGGATGTAAAACCCCTTGGCAAGGTGTTCCCAGCTTTTGATGCTGAGACTGTCCTCATGTCCCCATCCTTTGACTGTCCACAGTCCTGCCAAGGGGCTGCTTACCCCTTTCATCCCACACTTCCCAAACTAGCCTGGTAGACGGCCCAGAATCCCAGTGTCTCCTCCACAGCCTGGAGGCTGTGATCCCCTCAGGCTGGGGCTTCCAATGTCTTTGAACAAAATGATGACGTTCTATGATATTCTCTCTCTTCATCTGCTGAGCCCAGCACTTCCTTGTCAAGGAAGAGCTTGGGCCCCAGGGCATTTGCCCAGAATTCGCTCTCTAGGAAGAAACCATAAAAGAGCTCCAGAGGTGTTTATAAGCATGTCGAAAAGGAAAGATGTCCCTACATTCCAGCTAAGACAGTAGTAAGACTGGTCAGGGGCCCTGTAGGGTTGTGGCACAGGGAGAGGGTCAGGTGGGAGGTAGCTGACACTTGTGCCTGTGATGAGGGGATGGAAGGAACAACACTCATAGCGTGAGACTGGTGCCCCAGGCCCTTTGCATGGCCAGGGCCCAGACACAGGCTCCATGCTCAGACTCTGTGTGTTCTTTCCTGGTGGGAAGGCCCTGCGTTTGCCCCATGTGACCTTTCCTATTTCGTGGAGACGCTATTCTAAGGATGAACTTAAGTGCATCAGTTTTTAGAAGACTCTAGGCTCCAAAATAATCCCCCCATCCTTCTAATCTGATCCTCCATAAATTTTATCTGTTTATTCACTACGCATGAAACATCGGCTGAGAAACCCTGTGTGCCTTTCCCCGGCTCCTGCTGGGGGAAAGTAGTAGCACAGGACGCATATTTATCCAGGAGGACCTCCCGAGCCCGGGGGACATCAGTGAGGGCCGGCTGCTGCCGGGACGCAGATCCTTTAGGATCAGCAGGTGGACCCACTGAAAACTGTCCACACATGACATACAATTCATGAGATGGCGGCACATGATGCCTGGGACTTCGTTATCACAGGACATTAGAAATGGCATAAGGAGAAGCTGGAGTACCAGGGGCTAGCTGAGGACTTGGAACATTTTCCCTCAGGTCAGAAAGGGTCACTAGAAAGGAAGCAACACATTGTAGATCTGTCCCAGAAAAGCAGCTTCCAGTGGTGTGCAGAACGGTTGTCCTGGTGTGTGTGACCATCTGTGCCCTGTCTCCCCCGCTAGCCTTGGGGTCTGGGAGGGAGGAAGGGGGCCTCGCTCATCTGTGAAAAGCTCAGCGCAGCACACAGCTTCTGGCTGAGAAAGGAGTCTGGCCGTCAGGATGGTGCCCGTCCTCATGGGGAGTCTGAGTGCAGAGTTTCCTGCCTCTTGCTGGAGGGATAGGCGAGATCATTTCCTCTTAACCCAAGACCCGGAGCCGTGGGCTGAGCAGAGCTGTCCACTGCCTGGCTTGCTTTGCTAGTTAGGACCCAGAGAGAGGGTGTCCTCTAGCATGACTCTGATCCTGAGCACAACTGGGGACAGCAGGAGTGACAGTCCATCACAGCACCCAGCCCTGCATTCACATTTTCCATTACCTGAGACCTGGACTCAGCAAGAGACGTCTTCCACTTACCCTGTAGTCGGTGATAAGCCCTGGAAAAGAGAAACAAACAAACAAAAAGAGCCATTAGACACTCTGGTTGATTACATCCCTCATCCTTCTCATTTTCAAGATAAAATTCTTGTGTCTCATCCGTCATCTCTTGCACAGGACGTGAGACCATGGAGGGCTGGGCTGGGTGTGCTCTGTGGCACTTCCCATGGTGACAGATCCAAAGGGCTTTCCAGAGGGCCGGGTACCCAGAACAAATTGGAAATGCTGGAGTACGAGCGGATTCCCATTCCTTCGCTCTCTCTGCTTCTGTCAGCACAAAATCGGAGCTTTCTTCTCTTTCCCAGTAGTAACTTGGCTCTCAGATCTGTAGAGCCTTCATCGTGCGCTGATTCGTGCACGGGGAGGTGGGTTTGTGGTCTACAGAGCGATTAGATCACAAGACATGAATCAAACCTGTGATGGGTGTTCATGTCTGTATGCTCCTTAGTCCGGAATCTGGCATGGAGCAGATGCTGGCGAGTCACTGTTGGATTCACGCCTTCATCCTGGATTCAAATGGCTTCAGATGTCTGGCTTGCCATCAGTCTCCCCTTGTGCATAAAGCTGCAGAACCAAGGACCTTGTCAAGGACAGGACTCCTGCAAAGCGTCTCGGATGGGAGTCACTGCACGGAGGTCTTAGGTCAGCCATCAGTTGGGAATTATGAACCTGAGCGGCAGTCCCGTGTTTTGCACATCTGATCCCCCAGTGCAGGTCCAGACGAGGCATGCTGGGGCTCACCGGTGTCCCCCACTCCCCAAGGAAGAGCCACGGTGGCCTGGCCATCGCAGGGCCGTCCCCGGGCAGCTGGGACAGCCGTCCTCCGAATGCCGTCACCCCCGCCCTCGCACACGGCTCCTAACCTGCTCCGCGGAGCGGTGTAATTCACACTCACAAGGGATCTAAAGTCAAACAAACATCGACCGCAGGGGCACCAGGACTGACCCGACAGGGGTGTGTAGACGCCAAACGCTGATGTAGCACCTCTGAGCACTCGGCAACAGTCTGTTAGAAGCGCAGATGACCTCGTGGGTGAAGACGTCGTGAGTCAAGACGAGCGCACGACCCTCCTGTTTGGTTCACGTCCCTGCGCCATCGCCACAGCCACAAGACATGCGGGGCCATTTACATCGAATCAAAACGAAATAAACTCAAACGCAGAGTTCTCCGGTCGGGCTAGCCACGTTTCGAGGGCTGACGAGCCACGTGCGGCTAGTGGCCGCCACACAGACAGAGCAGAATAGAGGACATTTCCTCGTGGAGGACTCCACCCGACGCGGGACTAGAGCGGGAAGCGGGCTTCCGATGCAGAAGCTTCTGTGGCTAAACACCACGGTGAGTGAGAGAAGGAGCCTGCTTCTCGGTGACCCTGTGTTCTTAAAGACCAGCTGAAGACCGGGTCCGGCTAGGAGCTGCCCTGACACGGGTCTGCTGTGAACACGAGGAATGCGAGTCCTTGTGCCAACAGCATCCTACAACCGCAGCTGTCCCCACGGAGAGGACTTCTTAATAAGCATCACGTGCCTAGTCAGTCTTTGCAACGACTCAGGAGGGATGTGGGGTGAGCAGCTCCTACCCGTGCCAATGGCGTGTGGTAAACTCAGTAGAAACAAACCACGTGTCCGACGGGACTGGCAAGAGACACCTCCTCGGGACGTCAGCCCCTGCCCTTGGGCGGTGGGCTTCTGGGGACTTCTGGGCTCACCCTTCATGCTTCTTGTTTCCAAAGGTACAGTTTTTGCAATGAAAGAGTTTATCTGGAAAAGTCTATGCAACAGGTGTGGTCATTTTTCCCTGTCACCAGCGTTGTGACAGAATTTTCTATCATATAAAAAAACACAAATCCCGCTTATTTGGGTCCATGTCATGCTTCCCGCCGCCCCAGCTGACAAGTGTCTCAGGAAATGAATGTATAAAGAGCAAGGCAGAAGCAGGGATGTATTGGGATGGCGACCTTGTGGATAAAAATGCCCTTACATCGCTGGCCATAAAACCATAAAGTTGAGCTTGGTGATCTACTTGTGAAACGCAAAATGGGCCACCATCGTTGTTGACTTATAGAGCTTTGCGGTTTTTGTTTTTTTTGTTTTTTGGGGGGTTTTTTTTAGGGGCAAAACACAAGTAACTAATATTTTTCATCTCTAACAGCCATAGCAAATACTCCAGTAAGAAACAGCCTTCCTATAGAAGCAACATAAAATAAGTGTTCATATGCCTTGAACAATAAGCCGTCCTCTGGTGTCCTTCACTTAAACTCATTCCAAGAATCACTTCATTGTTTAAGGGCAACATTTTGCATTTTAACTGTCATGATCGCAAAGATTTTTATTATCTGAACATGAGATACGTTTTTGTTTGTTTGTTTGTTTGTTTGTTTGTTTTTGTAATATGGGAGCCTGGCCGTCACTTCAGAATTTCAGTGTTTCATGCCAGTTCCATTTCTACAAACTAGACTTGGATTTTTTAGGGCATTTTTTGGTCCTGAGCAAATCTGAGTGGAGTGTGGGGTCTGTGAACACCAACGGGGATGCGTGTCTGCACTCTACTTGAGAACAATTCTTAAACAGTTCTACGTATGTTCTTAAAACTGTAAAAATGTAGAGCAAATTAAGAAAATTCCCATATAATTACAACTGTAAGTACTATTCACATTTGGAAATTTTTCATTGCATGCTTTTCAAAAGGAAAAAAAAAAAACCAAACTTTTCTATTGTTGTCTGGGATCATTCTCCTAAATATCTGATCCTTATTTCTTTGGTTAGAATCTCAGGGGCACCTGGGTGGCTCCGTGGGTTATGTGTCTGCCTTCGGCTCAGGTCATGATCCCAGGGTCCTGGGGTCCAGTCCCAGCTCGGGCTCCCTGCTCAGCAGGGAGCCTGCCCCTCCCTCTGCCTCTGCCCCTCCTCCATGCTCATGCTTTCTCTCTCTCTCAAGTAAATAAATAAAACCTTTAAAAAGAAAAAAATAATCTCAGAGGAATCTACATTTCCACTCCTCACCACTCCCTTGTGGCTCAGTCTGTACTAACGGGCTGTGACCTAGGACAGCAGCCATACAAAATGAGCTATTTTGTGTTTTCTAGGAATTGCTCTGTCTGTGCCGGGGAATGCTCTGCCCCTCACCATGACTCAAACACCTGGACATGTCCCTTCGCGGCCCCAGTCATCGGGAAGTACAGAGCCAGGATGCAGGCCTGGAGGTGGCTTGGGTCCCACCAGGGATGATGGGCACAGAGGGCAGGTCTACAGACCCAAAGGGTGAGAGACACATGGATGTGCTTATCCTGTCCAATGTCTTCAGGGTTTTACTTCACTCCCCGAGCCCCCAGCGCACCTCGTGCCCCCTGGTGGTATTGGTGTGAGACACACGCTGAGAGAGATGGTAGGGCAGTCATACTCTCAAAGGTCCTACACAGGAGGGGTCCACACCCGCACTGAAAGTGATGCCGTGCCCACCCCCAGCCTGGGCCCCTCCTCGGATCCTGCACTGAGGTGGCTAGAGGTCCCTTCAGTAACCTCCAACCCCAGGAAGCAGCGGCTCCCAGAGGCTGGTCCCCGTAGACACGAGCCCCCCTCTCTGGCTTCCAGGAGAAATGCAGCTCTGTTGAAAACAAACCCAGAATGTCGCAGAAAACCAGGCCCCCAGCCTACCTGAGTCCTGATGGCTATGCTTCAGGTAGAGGGGGTCCAGTTTAAAGGCTCCTATCAGGTCTATCCTCTTCTTCACCCTGGTTCGAGAGAACAAAGGATGGTGCTTAATGAGGAAGACCCTTGAATGGGCCCCCGTGGCCCTTTCCTCCTGGTCCCTCTTCCAGTGGGCTCAGTGCAGACACACCTGCTTTGAGACCCTTCCCCGGGCCCCAGCCTATCAGCATGTCCCTCACCTGTGTACCCACCATCCCCAGCTCCACTGCAATAAAACACTAATCTCCAGGACTCCAAGCACTTGGGGGGACCATCTAATAAAAAAACAAATATTTGTTTTTCATCCCTGGGTCCTGACACCCAGCCGCTAAAACCCTCGGAAACTCTGAGGTGTAAGAATGGCTCTCGTAGGCCAATGAGAGGATAGGTGACTGGGGTCCCCTGGGGAGCTGCAGGATGGGGCTGGGTGCCTAGAAAACCAAGTAGATTTGAGAGTGAGACTCTGAGCCCTACCCCCAAGCTCTGGGGAATCACGGGGAGAGGGAAGGACTGAGATTGAGTTAGCGATCAATGGTCAACGATTCAATCAATCATAACTATGCAGTGAGGGAGAGTTGCTGAAATCATCAATGTTTGGGGACAGAGCCATTCCCTGGGGGAGGACAGGAAAGTTGTGTGTCCTCCACCCACACCCATATCTTGGGCTACCCATCTCTTCCGTCTGGCTGTTCACTTGCTTTCTGTATAATAAATCAGTAAATGAGGCGCCTGGGTGGCTCAGTCAGTAAAGTGTCTGACTCTTGGTTTCGGCTCAGGTCATGATCTCAAGGTTATGAGAGCGAGCTGGTCATCGGGCTCCCCACTCAGCGAGGAGTCTGCTTGTCCCTCTCCTTCTGCTCCTCTCCCTCATGCTCTCTTTCTCTCAAATAAGTAAAGAAATAATTTTTTCTTAAAAAAATAAATAAATCAGTAGACCTAAGAGAAGTGCCTTCCCGAGGCCTATGAGCTATTCCAGCAGATTATCAAGTCTGAAGGAGCAGGGATTCCTGGGAGCCCCCAGCTTTACAAGAAGCTGGACAGAAGTATGGGCACCCTCGGACCCATGACTTGCGAGACGGAGCCCGTCTACCTGTGGGGTCTGCAATAACTCCAGGTACTAGGCGTCGGGATGGAACCCCGTATGGGACACCCAACTGGTGGTGAACGGATGTCAGGAGAGCAAAGCCAGGAGGCGAGCACGCATCCCCGCTCTCCATCCAGACCTAGCTCCTGGCCGCTGACCGGCCTCACGAGTGTGTGGGGATGCGTAGAAGCTAAAGGTGAGAAGGTCGTCCCACATGAGCCGCCCTCAGACTCCGGGGGCACTGATGGTCCCAGAGAGCTTGGGTCGGAACTCGCATTTGGGCTGGGACGGGAGGTCTGAGCTTTATGATAACGGCCTCTCTGCCTCATCTGGCAGGCACGGACACCGTCCCGCGGCAGCGTGATGGCAAACAGACTGTGCGAAGGGCAAACTGGAGAAGACATGTCAGTCTGATGGTCACCTAAGCTTGAAAGCAAATACAACATGATGAGTGTCTGCAAGATAAAACGGGGGACGAAAGAGTGAGGCAAGATGTGGCTCACCAGTGAGGAGGGAGGGAAAAGGCCAGATTTATGCAGGAAAGTAATTCAAGTGCTCTTTCTACAAAGGGTCAAAAGACAAACTCTGTCAGTAAGCAATAGTGAGCTGCCCAGGGCGTGTGACTTTGACCCTGGATAAGAAATTGGATGGCACCTGACCTCAGGTACATGTTCGAAGGAATTCAGGGCACCCCCACAGCCTATGAGGATGCCCTGTACGAGCTTCCTCAGGTCTCCCTGAACTGGAAAATGCTCTGCACTTAGCCTTAGAGAGGGACAGAACGACGCATGGGGTAGAAAGCCTTCTGGCTCACAGTAGAACTCCGTCCTCCGCACACGAAGATCGCATTCCCCTTTCCACCCAGGCCCATGACGACCTTGGAGCGCTGCCTTCGTAATGCAAACATATTTGGGGTTCAAGCCCCACAAGAGGGTGAACATCATGATATGTCCCCCTCACTGTCGATGCAACAGAACCTGCACAGTTGAATGGGGGTCTCCGTCCCCTCCCCGCGCCTGGAGGAGGCCATGCGGCCTCATGTGGTTCTACCACCCCCGCGGAGTTCTACAGAATCTTCCATACAAAGTCCCACAGAGTCTGTGGTTATTATTTTGTCTTCCTTCCTTCCTTCCTTTCTCTTTCTTTTTTTCTTTCTTTCTTTTCTTTTTTTGAGATTTATTTATTTTAGAGACACGGAGAGAGTGCCCATGTGAGTGAGGGAGACACAAGATCCTCAAGCAGACTCCACGCTGGGCCCAGAGCCCCACATGGGACTGGATCTGATGACCCTGAGGTGGTGGCCTGAGCGGAAATCAAGCCTGGGCCGCCTCACCCAGGGAGCCACTCAGGCGGCCTCTGCCCGTGTCTAAACATAACACAAACAGAAGCTGTTTCAAGATGAAGGGCGTCCTCTGTGTATTTTCCCTGACCTGCTTTCTGTGTCCAAACTGCCCTCCTGCGCCCCTGACCCGGCTTCCGTGTAGATCTAGTTCACGTGGCCACCTCGCTGGACGGTCCCACCAGCGACCACAGGCCGTCCGCTCTCCTCTCTCTCCTCTTGCATGTCCCTCGTCTGAGCCAGGCCGCACCGCCCGCCCCCCGCCCTGCAGGACGGCGCCTGGGACTCGTGTGCGGTCCCGGGCGGGGGCCGGGGAGGCCGCGTCCGAGGCAGCGCGGCCTGGAGCTCCTCTGGTTTGGCGTCCGGGACACCAGCCAGTGCGGAGGGACGTCGTCCCACCCGCCCGGCCATGTCCCCGGCGGGATTTTAACGCGCACTTCTGACTTCCAAGGATGCGCAATCGCCTTGCATCTGTGACGCCCCCCTACTGTGTCCTTTGGTGAAAAAACATTCTTGTTCCTTTTCTTATTGGGTCGTTTGCCGCTCACAGCCTGCGCTAGATCGGAGAAGCTGCGGAAGGAGCAGGGATGAGGATCCGGATCCCGGCGGGCAGACTCCGGGCGGCCCCCTCCCGCCTGCGCTCGCTGTGTCCAGCTTGAGCTGTGCTGGCCGCGCCTGGACACGATGCTGGAGGCTGGGCGGGGCCCAACCCTGCCGCGCTGTTCTCAGACTTTTTCCCTGGGCTATTCTGGGCCCTGAAAATATCAGGCTCAGCTTCGCCCAGCGCCACGAACACACCCAGCCAGGATATTTACTCAGTGTTCCTGGGCTCGCACGCTCAGCCTCCCCTCCAGAACACAGCACACCCCTCATTCAGCGAGGACTTCGGATGCGCTTCCAAATACTTGGGTATTTCCCCCTCAAGAATCTGCACGACTTTTGGTCTTTGGGTACCTTCTTTTGTCCTAACCTTATGTCCTGTCCTGCTCTTATAAAGGGTATTTCTTTATTTACAATTTACAGTACTGCAAAATTGTGCAAATTGTACAAAAATTATACAGTACTGCAAAATTATACAAATTGTACAAAAATTGCAATACTGTAAAGACACAGTATTTACCATACTATATAAAATTTTAAAAAATTACCCGTGCTGACATGCCTGGGTGGCTCAGTCCGTTAGGTGTCCCTCTTGGTTTTGGCTCAGGTCATGATCTGGCGTTGGGTTTCACCCCCAGCACGGAGTCTGCTTGGGGATTCTCTCTCTCTTTCCTTCTGCCCCTCCCCCCACCAATTATACATGCTGTTTATTGTATATGTAAAGCCTTAACGATGTATGTCTAGAAATTTTGTTGTGTTTTTCTAATACTTTGATTAATGTTTTTTTACTGCAGGCAGTCATCATCTGAGAACAATGGGAGTTTCATGGCTTCTGTTGTAATCCTCATACTTTTACTTCCTTGTGTCTCTTTCTACACAAGCCAAGAGAACAGGAATTGAACTGAACATAAATTAGAGGAGCTTATTCTTTCTTGATCTTAAAGGGCGTCCTTCTAATATGTCACCATTAAGAATGGGCTTACTGTATTTTTTTGGTAGATATCTTTCATCAGAATAAGAAAGTTCGCTTCCATTCCTATTTTACTAAAATTTTTGTTTGCTGCAGGTATAGAACTTCACCTGGTGCCTTTTCTGCACCTACTATGATGATGACTCTCTTCCCCTTGACTTTTTACACAGCAAATGACATTTAAAAAACCTTCTAATATTTTTAAACCACCCCACATCCCTGGAATAAATAGATTTGGGTCACGATATACAGTCTTTTTTCCCTAAAACATCATGGAATTTTACATGATAATATTTGATGTCAAGATTCTCATATTTAAATCTGTGAGCAAAACATATTTTGTTCTTCTTTCTTGCTTTTCTTTTCTTTCTCTGTAGCTTTTTTCCCCAGCTTCTCATCCAGTTTTGGAATCCAAGGAACCTGAACTTCATGACGTGAGAGCAGGCATGCGTGATCCTCACTGCTCTCCGTGAAGTACGCTCATGATTAAACCGACATGCTTGACAGCTTGGTAGAGTTTGCTGCTGGGAGAATTTGGAAGCTCTTGTTGAGTAAGAAATTTAACTTTTGATTGTTAATAACTATACCTAATATAGCTATATTAAGAAGAGATGTATATAATCATCTTTAATAGCTATAAGAGGCGCCTGGGTGGCTCAGTTATTAAGCATCTGCCGTTGGCTCAGGTCATGATCCCAGGGTCCTGGGATCAAACCCCGCATTTGTCCTCCCTGCTCAATGGGAGTCTGCTTCTCCTTCTGCCCCTCCCCACTACTTGTGTTCCCTCTCTTGCTGTGTCTCTTTCTGTCAAATAAATGGATAAAATCTTTTTTTTTTTTAAAGCTGTAAGATTTTTTGGTTTATTTATCCATTCTCATTCTTCTGGAGTCATTTTGTTCACATCTGTTTGTGGTCGTTGCATGTGGACAATGTTGGGCATGATGTTTGACAGGGTCGTAGAAGGAAGGCTGTTTAAACAGATGTGCGCAGGCATGCACACACATGTGCTCGTGGGCACACACAGAAATGGACTCTGGAGGCAGCGGAGTCCTCTCACTTGGAATGGGCCTCATGGTGAGGACAGTGTCTCCCTGACTCCAGACACATTCCTGAGAGACGGTGCTGGGGCTGAGGGGAGGAGACTCCTGCCTTGTACAGAAATCTGCATTGTCTTTCTCTAACCCTACAATACTGGGTGAGTGTGTGAAGCTCACAGAATGAGGGCTCCTGTTACACCCTGGTGCCGGCAATGGAGAAAAGCCTTCAGGATGGGAAAGGGCCCTGGGACCGAAGTGCAAAGAAACCAAAAAGATCCACAGAAAATTGTGCATTAATGGTTATAAAACAAGTTCTAGGGACACCTGGGTGGCTCAGTCAGTTAGGCGGCTACTTTTGGCTCGGGTCATGATCCCAGGGTCCCGGGATCATGTCCCACATCGGGCTCCTTGCTCGGTGGGGAGCCTACTTCTCCCTCTGTCTCTGCCTGCTTGTGTTCTCTCTCTCTCTCTAACAAATAAATAGATAAAATCTTAAAAAAAGACAAGATAAGAACAAATAAGTTCTAGCATCCAATCTTGCCATAAGAGAGTGATCGACCATCTTCCCAAGAAACTGAACTTCAAAAGAAATCCAGTGTAACAGAAGAGTGCAAAATCTATAAAACTACTTGTGATAAAACTCAAATTGTATCTGGAAAAAGACACCAAGTCTCTTTTTAAAGGGAGAGGAAAACATGCCCTTGGCATATGTGGACTCTGAGGCTTTCTTTGGAAAAAATCTGTTGTAAAGCAGATACTGAGGTCTGGGCAGAATGGCTCATATTTACAAGATTCAAATGAACAATAAAAAACTTATGAACAGAATAATGAAATCACTATGAAATGTATTTACGATGCTTATAATGACTGCAAGTTTTCGAGACTCCAATTATCTTGTCCATTTCAATACTTAGAGAAAATAACCAGTATGTTTACTTTAAATTATAGACTAACCATTGGTAAAATTGCATTACACAAAAGAGAGACTCTTCTGATTTTAAGGAATACAAAACAGCCAGTGAGATCAATAAAACACACGCACACACACACATTTATATCACACTTGTTGTACTAGCAAAAATTTAGACATATCTATAAAAATTTGGAATTTAGGATTGTTTGCCTCATCTGTAAAATAAGGATGACAATTCCCATACCAGCTCAGCTGCCATACAAGTGTAATCCTTAAAGTGTGTGTGCTCCAAGAGCCTGGCTTTCATCTGTGCACAAGGCTAGGCAGGTCGCAGGACTGAGTGCGGAGGCCAGCGGGGCTGAGTCTGGCAGGAAGGCATGTGTCCCTCCCAAACTTATTCAGTCCCGCACCTTTGACCTACACAAACGATGCTGTAAGGGGTCACATTAATTAATGAGACATTTAAAAGCTGCTTGTATCTGTAATTTTAAATGTGGGGAGCTGATTTAAAACAAATTTAAATCCACATGGACCATGTGAACGGTCTTTGGCCGCTTGCACCTGACTTCACTGTTGTGCACACAGCTGTCACAGGGCCTTTGCATAGATGGTCCCCTCACCCCCCACCTCCAACAACCTCATCCCGGGTACGTGGACTGCTTGGTCTATCACCTCACATGGCCCTTTGTCAAATGCCATGTCACCAAAAAGACTTTCTGTGACCTTTCTCTCTGCAAAAACCAGGTGATAAATGAATGGGACCATGGAGGCATCTCCCTCACACATTTCCCCCTACCTTCCAGCTCCCAGGTCCCCCAAGCTTCTCATCTGAACCTCTGCCCTCTCTCTTCCGAAGCCCTCCCCCCACTGGACCTCAATCTACAATGGCCTGTACTTGATTTTGTGTAGTTTCTTATTTTACTTTGGCTCCATGTCATTTACTGGAAACTCTGTCCCAAGGCTGAGACCCCCTGGGTGCAGGGACAACACTGCTCTGGTCTCAGCTCCGGGGTGCTCAACACCAAATGCTTTCCAGTGAAGTCATGACCTTTCCTCCTCCTTGTTGCTCTTGGCTTGGACGGGGCTGACCCCCAACTCGGACACTGTTCTGCCAGCATTTCCACTGTGCAGCCCCCATGGGGGGGACGGCTGTGGGAAGGGCCGTCTGCAAGCAAGGCGATGCTAACCATCATCCCTGCCGAAAGGAGAGAGCAACTTCTCTGTAGGAAACAAAAACACAACACAACACAACAACAAAAACACACACAAAAAACAAAAAACACACAATAAATAACAACAAGCACACACATACACACACACAAAGGAGGGGTACTTGGGTACAGTGAGATCAGAATAAAACCTAAGTTTTATAAGAATCAGATAAGCCGACCAGGAAGTACGTGGCATAATTAAGGTCGTATGTAGGGTTTAAAATAACCGGTTTAAACCCCTGAATGTCAGCCTTACGGTTTTATCTTGCAATTTCTCGCGAGCGCCACTATGCACTGAGCTGTGTCCCTCCCCAAAATTCAGAGGCTGGAGCCCTAACCCCCCAGAATGTGACCGCATGTGAACATGGGGACTTTAAAGAAGCAAAATGAGTCAAAATGAGGTCACATGCCCGGGTCCTAGTCCAACGTGACTGGTGTGTCACCAGTGTCCTTACAAGAGGACCCAGAAGGGACACGGCCGTCGGCACGCCGCAGAGGCATCCGCAGAAATCAGCACTGGCTGCCCCGGGGTCTCTGGCGTCCAGCCTCCAGAGTCATGAGGAAATAAGTCTCTGTCCGTGTCACAGAGTTCCTAGCGCGGCGGCTGACACAGCAGACAGCGGCCGTCTTTATGCTGAGATGCAAATCCTTCAACATCAGATCCTGTCCTGTGTTTTTGAAATCACGGGGTCTGGGGCAGAGGGTGGATTTCCCCACATGCGTGAAATCACCTTGAAATCCTCGACAACTATTTTGTCTAGGACCCCAGCCTCTCAGGACCCAGAAAGCACATCCTCTCTCACAATTCGAACTGTGAGGCCTGCCTTCAGGCTCTCAGATCCGCAGGGGGGAGGCAGAGAGCTTCTCAAGCACTGACCCCCATCTTCTCCATGGACCCCCTACTGATTGCCCTTCTCTGGGGCAAAATTGTAAATACCAGGGTTTGCCCTGACATTTAATGTGTCATTTTATTTGGCAGACAATAAGCCTCCCCTCTGTCCTTTTCCCGGTGACATGGCCTCACCCCTGTGCTCCCTGCATCTCTCCCACAGGTCACCTCACAGCAGCCCTGGTCACACCACGCCCTGTGACCGCCTCAGACCCTTCTCCTCCACACCATGGACACGGCTGTCCTCTCTCGTCCTTAACTGATACACTAGCTTTTTGGACCCAAGGACGGGAGGCCGTTTTTGTATTTAACCTTATCATAGCTCAATGTCTGATCACAGATTGTGCCCCCAAATGCTTGACCCTGAGATCAAGACCTGTGCTGAGATCAAGAGTCAAGACGCTTAACCGACTGAGCCCCCCAGACCCCCCTTAAACATCTACACCTGAAATGATTATTTTGTCCAGGTAAGGAGTGAAATGTCCAGGGGAACCACAAGCCTCTCTGACCAGCACTGCCCAGCAGCCCTCCTGGTCCCCATCGCTTCACCCCTGACATCCCTCCAGGCTGTTTATGTGGCTTTCTTGGTCTGACACCTTGCTGGCCACTAAGGACACCATGGGCTCCCTGGTCCACTCATGCTGAGGCCACCACCCCTCCCCAAAACAGAGGTGGCATGGCTCCTTCTGGCTCTGTGCCAGCTGCGTGCCCAGGACCCACAGTCTGACCCAATATACCAGCAGATCAGACTTACATTTCAGTCCCAATTAAAGCTCGAAAAAAGGGGCTTCTGACACACTGCACACGCTATTCTTCAACTGTTCCACATTAAATAAAATAGACAAACGCAGCCCCGAGAATAAAAAGGAACACGGACGTGCACAGACTGTAGCTTGTAGAGATCCTTACTAGTATGTTGTACAGAGCTATGTCTGCAATGCTCATACCCACACGGGCTTTAAAAGCACATATCAAAGTTTGGGTCAAAGGCTGACCAAAAAAAAAAAAAAAAAAAGAATGGATTTGAACCTTTTTTTTTAGTAAAGCACTGAAAATGTGATTTTATCTTTGGACGGTCAAAAAAAGCCCGGATCACTCAGTAAACCGGAAGAACAGACTTTGGGTGGGGTGGGTGAGAACTGCTTTCTTCACCCCTCCAAGGTGAAAACCATTCACTCAATTACACGTGAATGATTTTGCACAAAATTCACGTAAACCCCCCCTCCCCCAATCTAAAGGTTGATGAACCTTCTTCTTCCCGTAATGAACGTAGCCAAACCAGCTTCCACACTCCCTAAACCACTTCCAGTGACCTCTATTTCTTTGAACATCATCTACGCGATGGAAATGTCATCCACTTAAGTTTCTGAATTCTTTTTCTTGCTCTAAATATAACCAACACAATTACAGCTCTGCTATTAACAATTTTCAGGAACATCATGGGAAACAGGAATACTCTTAATTTCCCTGGACAAATACTTTTAAGCCCCGAGGCTTAGATTTGTTCAGCATCTAAGAATGAAAACACAGAAGCACCGACTTAGAAATATGTCCTGGGACGCCTGGGTGGCTCAGTTGGTTAAGCCGCTGCCTTCGGCTCAGGTCATGATCCCAGAGTCCTGGGATCGAGTCCCACATTGGGCTCCTTGCTCGGCGGGGAGCCTGCTTCTCCCTCTGCCTCTGCCTGCCACTCTGTCTGCCTGTGCTTGCTCGCTTTCTCTCTCCCTCCCTCTCTGACAAATAAATAAATTAAAAAAAATTTTTAGAAATATGTCCTGTGATTTTCTTGCATTCTTTTTGTTAACCTAGCTAGAGCCAGCTACCGAGCTTCCTCAAGGAATCTTTGTTATGTGGCTGCTGTGTTGCAATCCTATGATCTGGTCCACCAGGGCAAGATTTAGCAAGAATTGCGGCCATGGATCAGAAGGGAGGCAAGCAGGGGGCAAGGGAGGTACGCCTTCCTCCAGTGATGTCATCCCCCCCTCCCGGGCTTCTTCCCCAGAAAGCCACTCTTGTCAAGTGCAGTGGGCACAAGGTCATGGACATCTAGCCAACAGGGAGACTCACCACATAGCCGAGCAGTCAAAATTCACCAACAGCCATTTGTGAGGATTGAAGTTAAACGAATCTGCAAACTGCCAAGGAAAAGTAACGACAAGAAGACGTTTCAGTTACGAATGTCTAGTTATAAAACAAGACTCCACACCCAGTAATTAACCATTTGGTTTCAGGAGTGTAAGACCATGCAGAGGGGAAGTCACCGAGGCCATGGGGCTTGGGGACGCAAGGGCAGCCGGGAAGGTCCGGGCTCTGGAACTGGCTTGGGCGGCCACCAGACCTCTCTGCACCGCTCTGCACTCATTTTCAAGGGGGAAAGAACTCATCATAGCTCATGAACGCACAGAGCTGATAACAGAACTGATTCTGGGCTGAAGCACAAAGCAAGGAGGGTCTGATCACAGCTCACCAGCTTACTCCGTGTGGACCAGAATGGGAATGGCTGCTTTATGGAGAAATCGTGGTATCATCACAGCCACGAACCCCTCAGCCCAGGTCCTGACATGGAATACACGCTCTGGTTTGAAGGCTGTGCCAGGACTGTTGCTGATGTGTGGTTATTAAGATTTGTAGGTGGTAAGCCGGCCAGGTGGTGGTCCTAGGGACCACAGTGATGGCTACTGACTCCCGGCAGCTCGGAAGGGGGATCATCTGCCAGGGAGCAGTCGTCAGGATGCGATGTGAAAACGAGCATGGGGCAGCGGGGACCAGGCATGCTGCTTAGGGGAGGAGTGGGACCTGCTGAGTCAGGCTGGAGGAGCCTACAGAGGGGCACCCCACAGACATTGAGCATGAAGGCCACCTGCCCCACTGGCCGTCCTTGGGATGCAATGCCAGACACCTAGGAGACGTCCAGAAAGTTCATCTGAAGAGTAAACTGAAGAATTTCATTCTTTTTACGATGAAAAGAGCCTAGGCTGTGGACTTAGAGTCCCAGATTCTGGCCCTAGTGTTCCCACTGTCTGGCTGAGGGCCCTCGGTGGGATGAGTCTATGAGAATTTATAAATGAGGGACTGGAATGCGCTAATCTCGAACCTTCCCATTACCACTCCCTTTTATTTCGGTATTAATCCCGAATTGGTGTAGGGCTATCACATTTGAAGCAAGAGGATGTATTTGGAGGACCTTGGATAATTCAAAACAGGCAGAACCCCAACACCCAATCCAAGGGCGATGCCAAGAGAAAACGAGGAGGGCTGCTGTTCTCCCCATGAGGAGACACCGGCTCCCAGCAGCAACAGCGACACAGCTCACGGTTCTGGGGGAGGTTCTCCTGCTCTGAAGCCACATGAGTCCCTACTCATTTTTAACTGGGAAAATTCCCAGTTCTACCTTGCCTTGTGAAATGAGATGTCATCCATATTTCAGATCATACACTTTCAAATTTCATAGTCTTTCAAACTACTAGGCTCTTTGGAATAATCCTAATTTGAATCCATAGGTACCATGTAGGAAATTGTACTGATCTGGCCTACAGAATACTTTCTGCCTGCCCCTTCCTCAAAACTCACAAACTAGCAAAGTTCTCAGAATACACATTTCATCCTAAGCAAAGGGAGGGCGAAAATGTCATACCTAAAACTGGGATCTCCCCAATTTTTATTTAATTGGTTGGTTCTTTTACTTACGCTAATTCAGTCATCAACAAGTCTTCCCACATACCTAAATATTGCCTTCATTATTTTTAAAGATAATATCCAAGTTCATTGCACGCCTACCAGTAATGGAAGACAATTCCTGGAAGACAATGCATAGCAACTGCCAACAATGGGCGTTGGCTCATCGATTTTCGGGGCTGCCCTATTTCCAAGCAGAAAATCAGATTTCAACAACCAAGACCATCTGAGGAGGGCACTGGGTGTTTTCATTGTGCTAGCCTAAATCGTGCTATCTTGCATTCTTCAAAATGCATGCCCAGCTTTATCCTTGGGATGCTGAGCTGGGGCCGGGGCCAACTGGAGGCCCACGGGTGCAGCCCAGGATGGGAGCCCCCGCCACCAGGGAGACATCTGCTCGCTGACAGCGACCTCGCACGTCAACCCGCTCTGGGGGAGCAGATTCATTTCCTTCCACGTTTCAATAAAAGCGACTTTGAGAAAGAGACGGGAAATGACAATGCTTTTCATTTGTCGATAAAGGGAGACAAAATGTGAAAGAAGAGCTTTGTTTGCAGAGAATTTTATTAGCTCCCTGGGGGTGGGGGGGCCTGGTCTGTTTAATCCTCTTTCATTACCCAACCTCTGTGTGCTCAGAGAGAGGAGTTCTTATCTCCGGGCTGGGGACGCGGCAGGAAATTGCAGCCGCCTTATCTCCCCAGCTGAGCAGCACGGCTCTCGCCCAGCAAGGAACAATGCGGGAGACCGGGAAATGACTCAGCGCCGGGCATGATGATCCCGTCTGCTGCTGATACCATCGTGCTCCAGTGCCCAGCGCTGCGGTGGGCATGAGGGTTCGTCACCCCCCTCCCCCCCTGTGAAAGCTGATCCCAGGTCCTGGGATCACAGGGAGGAGGAGAGCGGTGGTGGGAAAAGATTGTGCAATCCTTAACATGAGGCTTGGACCCATCAGATGCTGGGGGCAGGCTCACAGATCCCCGCTGAACGCTTTGCCCTCCGTCCCTGAGGTGCTGGGACAGACCTTCCCAGTCTGGAGCATCACTTCTGCAATAGGACTTATTCATATGGTGTAGAGATTAACTTTTCATAACACCCGCAAACCCAGCTCTGGCAATGAGCTGCACAGCGTGGGGTGTCAGCAGAACGTCTCACAGGCCACCACAGCCCCCTGCCTCCTGCTGGCCGGCGCCTTTGGAAGCCGCACTTACCAGCCTCTCCCCAGCCCTGAGCTGAGGTCTGGGGCGTGTGCAGGGATCCATAAGTAATCAGCGAGTGAGGAAGGATTCATACGTCCAGGGACATGATGGAGACACGGACCGAATGCTATTTCATTCATCAGCAACTAGGGAGGGGGGTATCTTTCCGGAGATGGGAATATTCGTGTTCTATACCCGACACTCACTTTTCTGGTGTTGTGGCATGATGAGGATCCAAATGAGCAATTAGAAAATTAACTGGCAGCATGACAGAAGAGCAGAGAGAGGTTCTCAGGGACGGGCTCGGCAGCCGTGGTGAAAGATAATAAAAGGATCCATCTCACGCAGGGGACTCACCATGGGCCTGACGTTGTTTTTAAGCACGTTAAGCATGATTCACTCTGGGTACTTACAGCAACCCCTTGAAGGAGAGATCATTACTAAATCCACTTTGCAAAGTGTACAGACGCCACTAACCTACCCACAGGGACACGGCTAGTCCCCGGGTAGAGCTGGCGTCCAGTCACTTAATGCCAAGGATCGTGCCCTTAGTCCCTGCACGGGGTGTGGCCCGGGGTCTCATGAAACCCTTGCCTATGAGCATAAAGCCAGAACTGAGGGTCCTCTCACTCACTGTTTCCTTCCCTTGGACTCCCTGCAAAGTCGGTCTCTCTGGACCCTTTATTGTGTCTGCAATGGAGTTCCTGGCTGGAGGAACATCCTGCTTGAGCCTGAAATAGCACATCAGGGCGCCCCCATAATGTCATCTCTCTGCATTAAGTGTGCACCCCATTCCCCTCGGTGGCCCCGTGGAGAAGCAGAGTATCAGGGCAATAGTTTCTAGGACTGTTTCTCAAAAGCAGCAGGTGTTTCCATGGTACCACAGGCCACGGTTTCCAAATTCTGAAAGGACATAGGACATTTAATGCCTCCGTGGCTGCTTGTTCCATATCTGTTAAACTAATAAACCATGCTCAGGGGCCTGGTCAGACCATGCTGTCATCCTGGACGAGACTGAAGAAAATTGCAGGTTGCTTTTGTCCCTGACCTCTTGATCCGAAAGGCATTAAGATTTTATTTTCTTCCGAAATATTTTCCCACAGTTGCAGAAGCTAAAATGCAACCTACCGTGAGAAGCCTCCTGGGGATTTGTGCAGAGGGAGCAAGAGCAGCCAACGTCAGGTATAATTTCCAGAAGGTGGGTGGTATGACTGGGCAGATTCTCCCCCTTATGAGGAAATCTGATTTCTGATAATCACAGAATGTGACTGGAAGAAAGTTGCTAAGACAAATGGTGTGTCACACCCTTGTAAGGAGAAGTCACTGATAACATGACACTTTCAAAGAGGGACCCTACTAAAGAGAGGGGTGCCTGTGTGACTCAGGGGGTTTCGTGGCCGAATCTTGGTTTTTGGCTCAGATCATGATCCCAGGGCGGTGAGACCCAGCCCCATCAGGCTCCACGTTCAGCACAGAATCTGCTTGTGGATTCTCTCTCCCTCTGCCTCTGCCCTTCCCCCACTAAAATAAATAAATAAATACATCTTTTAAAAAAACAATGATCTTATTAAAGATGAAGAGCACACTCACCTCTACTCCATTCAGAAGATGCCGGAACTCGGGGCAGATGAAGGAGCTGCCCGCGTAGGCAGCATCGATGTGTAGCCACATGTTCTCCTTGTTACCTGAAAGCCAGAGGCAACTGGTGAGCTCCCCAGGGGATGCCCTGCCCACGGGGGCCTGAGGACCCCCAGCCCAGCCAGGGTTCTCACTGTATACAGTCCATCAATGCATTTATTGGCCCGGTTCTGGACCCTAACAGGCTTCCCAGGTCTAAGACAAGGAAGCTGAGGGCAGAGGTCCTGAGCTGGCCCCAGATGGCGCTAGCAGAGAGCAGGTCCTCAGGGATGGCGTAGAAGATGAGGAAACTGGGATCAGCTTCCCTGCTTGACGTGAAGGTCGATGCTCGTGCTGGAAGGGGCCAGTGTGGGCTATCCCTCGGGGCCCCTCACACACCTCATTCCAGGAACACCACTTTCTCGGCCTTCTCCCACCTCCTCTACCAGGAATCTTCCTGGCTAACCCATCCCACAAACTCCTTGGGGAATGTCGGGGTGCACAGCCCCAGCGACCTCTATCCGCACCCACACTGGGTCCATCTCGACACGAAGCATATTTGTTGGTTCTATGCTACTGCAATGCTCCCAGGCTCCTTCATGAACGTGATTTTTGTTTTCCAGCCTTGCCAGAACTGCCTAGCAGGAAGGTACCACGTCTTCCTTGCAGGCGAAAGAGTGCCTGATTAAATGAGCTTCCTCAACTGAGACTCCCTGGGCTCGACCCCTGCCTCCAGCCACCCAGCAGCTGTACGGCCTCATGTCCCTTCAAGCTCATTATCCCTCGCAGGCAAATTGACATAAACATAGCACCTGGGACCCCGGGAAGGGACCAGATGACACCCGTAGCTGCCCATCATGACGCCAGCCCCGAGACTGGTGACACATACACGCGAGCGCCGTGTTGGGTCCCTCCTGTGTGCTGGGCACAAAGCCCATCACGAAATGCATAGCCGTGGAAGGTTGGGGGCGTTCTGATGGGGAGCAGGTGTCCTTTCCTGCCCGAACTGGGCCAGGGCAGCGCCTGGAGGGCTCTCCCAGCCGCAGGCACGTGCATGTGTGACGGCAGACGGATGCAAGGTCCGTGGGTGACACTCGCTGACCCTGCACAATGCCGTGAGGAGTGGCGAGCCATTCTGAGCTCTGCTGATGAAAGCTCTAAGAGGCGTTTCAAAGCTTTGATTCTCTTTGAGCTTCTGACGGGAGGGATCAAAGCCCTCGGTTGGATCCAGACCAGATGTCTTCCCGGCACACACGATACGGCCTCGGGGAGTCACAATGCGGTTGGGGCGTCAGCACGCCGAAGCGTGTTTCGTGGTGGGGGTGGGGGTGGAGGGTGTGTGTGGGCATCTCAGGGTGGATGCGGCCAGAGCACAGAGCCTCCTGATGATGTGGGATCTCTGCTTCCAGAGGGCAGCTCACCCAGGCTGGCCACGGCCCGTGTCCCTCTGCTGGACGGCTCTCCTGCTTGGGGCTAAGGATTCTGTGCATCACAGAAACCTCAGGGGCTCTCCAAGGACAGGCAGCAGGCGCAGATCCAGGCTCTGCTCTCCACGGGGCCAGGTGGCCTCGGACTGCTGGCCAGGACACTGCCTTCTCTGTTCAAGGCACATGTGTGGACTGTGAGACTCCCATGTCTCTGTCCGGTTTAGAACTGCCGAGGGCAGGGGTGAGGCAGCGCAGGACCCCAGGGCCTGAACAGGCCGACGAGTCAGGAAGGACCCGGGCCATGAAGGCAGGAGGAAGGGAAACAGATTCCAGAAGCAGCAGATGGGCTCTCTTTTCCTCCCTCAGCCATCATCCTTGTGAGAGGAATGCTTGTGAAGAGCAAAAACCACAACCCACCCCGGAATGTGTGGGAAACCCAGAGAGGGGCACGGGAAGGAAAGACAGGGATGGGGTGCTCAGGAGGGAAGGGAATGAGGCTCACCAGGGGAAGGTGTACTGTGGGTTCATAACTTTACTCCAGAAGATCTCTGACCTTTGTCCTTGGCTCCAGGGAGGTGACCTCTAGCCCCTGGAGTGCTCTGCCTCATAGGAGTCCTTTCCTGCCTAGATCTTTGGCCCCCAGAAGGTGCATCAGCAGGATATATGATGGTAGCTTTGGGCCATATTTGTTTGGACTTCTGCAGGAGCTAGGGATGGAAGGTATTAGCTGCACCTCCCCTGAGGAGCTGGAGACTACAGGTCAGCCAGGTGAGGGGCATGTGACAGCTCCAGTCGAACTCTGGGCTACAGACTCGGTGAGCTTCTGTGGCAGGGCATAGGGGGCTCCCATGTCACCATAATTGGGGGGGACCTAGCTGTGCACAATCTCGAGGGAGAAAACAAGAGTTTGGTCCCTTCCCACATTCTGTCCCATGCCTCTCCTCCCTGCGGTACACCACACCCAGGTGATTTCAGGGAGTTCTGTAAGTCTTTCTGGCAGATTATTGAACCTGAGGGTGGTTTTGAAAGGTGTTGGAAGTGAGGGCAGTCTTTGAGGGACTGGGATCCCTCTACTCTTCCTGTGTCATGAGGGCACCATCCCAGTGCCGCTGGGCGGGGCTTTGGCTGCCCTGAGCACCCTGCTTCCCTTCCGCACTCCCCGGGACCCCATCCTCCGCTCCCCACTGCCGCACCTCCCTCCTGTCGCCTTCAACTACCTGCTTTCTGCATTTCATCCTCTCCCCCAAGAAAACCTGCTGGAAGCCTCCACTGATTCATCCAAGTGGACCAAGTGAGACCAAGTCTCTCTCTGGCGAGTCATTTTTAAAAGATCCAAGAAAAAAGTGTCTTTCCTGAAGCAGCAGTCTGGAGAAAACGGTCTTCTGGCATATACCGTCTTTGTCAAATCACGATAGATGAAAAAGTGACCATATCATTTTAACAGTTTATTCCAATCATAACAGAGAACGGAGTCCTCTCGGAATCCCAGAGCAGCCCTGTGTGAATGCTGTGTATTTGGTGACCATCACGGAGCTCACTGTTCCCACGGCTCTAGGATCCGGGAAGCAGAGGGAGCTCCAGGACCTCGGGACAGCCTGGGCTGGATCACCCACTCCCCGGGGCTCTGTGAACATAGACTGCCTCCCCTGGGCCATCAGCTGGCTGGACAGCATGGGCTCTGCCCTGCCGATGAGCTCGGGCCCTGTAAATCCAAGAGCCCCGGACATGACATCAGTCAGTCCCTGTCAAGGACTTCCAGTTCCCAGCCTGACATCTGAGTCAAAGGGGTGCCCAGCGGCTTGGCTGGGTGCACCAGTGTTTGCAGTGGGCACACGGCCGGCCCGAGCCAGCCCGTTGTGTCCCTCACCCCAGCCTCAGGCTCTGTATCACTGTCCTCAGCCAACTCCTCTCCCCACCGTCTGCCGCCGGCCACACGTGCTGCAGGAAAACCGGTGTGAACAGGCACATCCACGCCAACAGCCCCTGGGCACGGCCGGTCCCTGGCACGCCTGCCTCCACTCTGGGTCTCCACGATTTCTGTGCCTGAACTCACCCTCTGAAAAGCCCTGCGAGGGAAGGACTGACATTCGACTATTGTGCCTTAAGGTGGGGACGCGAAGCTTGGAACGGGAGAGCCCACAGCTTGAAGAGGAGGGCCTGGGCCACTGCGGGGTGTGACCAAGCTGAGCCCCACCCTGCTGCCCGAGCATGGGCACAGGTGGATCCCCATCAGAGAGGTGGGGGTAACGCACACGGGGCTGGGTGGTGTGCTGTCTAGCACAAGCCACAGGGATGTGGTCTGGGGCCTGAACAACCTCCACGGGACCCCAGAGACCCTGATGACCAGCCCTGTGGTCCTGGGGCAGCAGGTTCCCTATGCCCCGAGGACAGGGGCAGGGGGTCATGAAGCCATGTCCTTGCCCAACAGAAACCCGTCCCGGACCCGCTGCGTGTCGGAGCTGTGGGCTGAGGCGGCAACTTCAAAAGCACAGTCCTTACTCACGTTCCCCTTTGGGATTCTCTGACTCTGCATCCCCCCGGAAGGCCACCCGTGTGCTGTGAGGGAGGCCGGAGGGGAGTGCGGCCCCAAAAGGCCCAGCAAGCTGGTTCTTCTCCGGAGAAATCCAAGGTTTGGGTTTGGATCTGCTTAATCGCGTTATGTAATTTGCTTAACTGCATTCAGTCATTCCAGAAAGGCTGACGAAGACACACTTGGCCCTGTTCAAAGATGGGTAACCATCAAGTACAGAAACACAAGCCCCATGGGGCTTCCCTGAAGAGTTTGACTTTGTTCTCTCGGGGCAGGTAGGGGAGATGATGGAGCCCTGCAGGACTGTGGCCACGCTGCACGGCACACAAGAGCTGCTTCTTACCGATTGTGTGTTGGCTCAGGTAAGCTCAGTGCTGGTCCAGTTAGGCCGCATTTCTGGGTATGTGGATTTCAAGCTAATGAGATTTATGCCATTGCAAATAGAGGACGCATCTAGCAAACCAGCGGAATGTGAAGTTACTATTATATGAACATCCCATTACATTATGCTTTATACTATCTAAGTATATTATGATATTATAATATGACCTTGAATCCTATTGTTAGTAGTATGAATAAGGAGAGCCCAAGGAAGAAGGCCCACTAAAGTCTTCATATATCAAGAACGTTTTCCAGAAGAACATCCGATCGGATACTTACAGATAGGACCCACTTCTAGGAGATTGTCAAATGAGCAACAGGACGTGGTCCCCAACGTAGCCACCACCTGGGCAGTAAAAAGCAGACCCCTGTTAGGCCACCATGTTTTGGTCACTGTTGTAATGTAAGCAAGCATTATCACTGCCCCTGGTCGGCCCCAGAGCCTCGGAGCCGGTGCTCGATCAGCGTCTGCTGGCGGGAGACCTGAGCCTGGGGATGCGCCTGCCGTCTCTGCATGGCAGCTTCACCACAGTCAGGAGAACCATCTGCCCACAGGACACCAGGCTGCGAGGTTGGAAACAGCCCATGACAAGACTGACTCCCCGTGTGCCCACGGGGCAGGAAGGATGCCCTTGACCCCTGGATGGCGTCTCCCAGCTCGGATTTACTGACAGATGCATATATGCCAACTACAGTTACAGCGTATCCTTGCTTCTGTGCAAAGGAGGTGTGGAGCTCTCTTTTTTGTGCGCGCACATAGTTCACAGCAGAACCCCCCCTTGCCCCGCCACGACATGTCACTCCTGGAAAGCCTTGGGGGCAGCTCCGAGCCCCCAGGACTTTGACCAGGAGTCGGGCTTCCCAGGTCTCATCTACTGCCCTGCCCTCCCCTTGGCACACCTCCCAACGGAACTTCAGTCCTCCAGAGAAGAAGATCTGCTCCAGGTAGACTCCTGAGAAAGCCCGGGACACGGGAAACGGTGTTTAAAAGGCGCGTTTCCAGACAGCGTTGAGCACACTTGGTCACACAAGCGGGAGGCGTGGCCGGGATTTCCGGGCCCACTGGTGCTCTAAGGGCAGCAATAACACGGGCACCCACACACGGGGCTGCCTCCCCCCTGGACCCGCGAAGCTGCTGAAACCAAGCTCCATGTTGTGTTGCTAGGAATGTGCACTTGGCCCCACGTGGGATGGGTGCTGAGACCTATTTGCTAAATTCAGACTCTCTCCAGGTGACCCAAAAGCGTGTTATGTTCACAAAACTGAAGAGCCTAACTGAATTGTGATGCCAGTGCCCTTGGGTGATGACTTTTCTTCCTCAAGGTGACAAGAGCGTGAATTTTCCTCCTCCACGAGGACCCCGGCTGAGCTCGGAGCCCTGAGAATAAAGAGGAAGAGGTCAGGGACCCAGGCCGTCTAGTAAACTCAAGAACCTGGAGGGAGGACCACCTGCGTTTGCCCTGAGACCCCAGCACGCCTCTCAGACAAAGTCATAGCTCTCGCCAGGGCGACATCGTGCCTGCCCCGTGGAGGGCTCAGCTGACAAGCCCTGACTCTCTGTTCACACAGTCACCTGGGCCGGAAAGCAGCTGCCCAGGGACCAGCGTTGTCCCCAGTGTCAGGGAGCGATTCCAAAGCGGGTCCTGGCCAGACTCTGGCGGGACCCCCTGCAGCAATGGGGTGTGACCAGGGAAGTTGGGTCCCTGGGGGACAGGAGCAGAGTGTGGTTTTTTTTACTATTTTATTTTTTACTTTTTAAATTTTTTCTATTTTTTTACTATTTTTTACTATTTTTATTATTTTTTACTATTTTGTTTACATTTTGTTCAGTTACTATTTTTTTACTATATTTTACCATTATTTTTACCATTTTTAATTTTTTTACTATTTTTATTTATCTATTTATTTACTATTTTTTTTTACTTTTTTTGTGTATGTGATTATTCAGGTACAGCAAATTCACCAGTTTGGGCGCTTGCTGCCATTGGAAAGACAGCTTGTTTTATGGCCCCTGGGAGAGGAGGGGGCCTGCTGTGCCACACGGGGGCCACATGAGGAAGCACCAGGACCAGTCAGGAGGCAGACGGAGAGGGGGCAGCCAGGTCCAGAGCCTTTCCTGGGGCTTCCAGGGGAAGCAGCAGGTGAGGCAGGGCGAGGCGGCTGAGGGTTGGCTGGTTGGAATAATTGCAATGGGCTTTGGGACGCATGGGGACTGTCCCTAATGTCCCCGGCTCTGGGATGGTGAAGGCAGAAGCTGTTTTCCTGGAGTGTAGGAGGCCCACGGTGGAGGCGGTTTGCATGTGGGCTCTGGATTGGCTGGTTTGGGGAAAGACAGATCTTTACCATCTCTAGGAATCATCTGGTCGTGGGAGGAGCGGTCCCTCCATAGTCAGTGAGGCCGCCAAGATGTCACCCGTGCAGAAAACAGAGATTCAGGAAACAGAAATCATGATGAATACACCCACACTGCCATCACACAGCCCTTGGGGCTTAAACCCCTGGGCTGGACCCTGTCACGCTAGCAGCTCGCTGGGCTTCTGTTTTCCCACTCACGGCACAAATGCCCAGCCTACAAGGTCCCACCGGGTCCAGATGCTCCAGACCTCGGCGTCCCCGATGCTCTCCGCCCCTGGCCCCCACCCCTGTGCGCGCCTCCCGTCGTCAGCCTCCGCAGCCTCCACATTGCTTCATTCCGACAAGATGACTCCCTTAGTAGGACTCCAAGAGAGTATGCGATTTCTCTCTGGTATTTGCAATTTCTTCCTGACGCTTCGCCTATTTCATTAAAAGAATAGCAAAAAAAAGGATATAAAAAAAAACTACAGAATGACTTAACCATCTTAATATTGGCTTATAATTAATTGTGTCCATTTTAAGAACTTCTTAGGAAAGACCTTTTATTCAGCAATTTCTTCAATTCCCTCTGATTTTCCTCCAGTTCTCATCGAAATAAAGGCAATAAGTTATGTTTTAAAGAAGATGCATATATTAAATATCCCTGGTTAAAATTATCTTCTACCTATGAGCGTATGCACGGGAGAGTGTCTACAATGCTGTTCGCCAAATATTAATACTGCTTGTCTCTTAGGATGAGATTTTTGGATCTCGTAATGTAAAAATCCACTCTCGGTGTTTGCCTACCGAGCATGGAGCATTTCTGTAAAAATGAAAATCCCACCTGTTTCGTCCTGGGCGCGGCTCAGTGGAGCCGGCTCAGTGGAGAGCAGAGTGGGTGATGTGCTCTGAGCACTGACCGTGCCCAGCCTGGGGCTTCGCAGACTCTGTTCGGCCGCCCCAACAGCCCTTGGGTCAGAGACGATTATGATCCAGACTTTGCAGCTGACCTGGGTGAGACCCCGCAGGTGGGTCAAGGAGACACGAGAGGCGGGGGCGGGGGGCAGACCAGCATGTGAACCCCAGTGTGATGAACTCTTGTCTTGCCAGTTGAAGAAAGAACCCAGGGCCCTGGGCTGGGCTGGTGGCCCCGCTGGCTGACCCAGCACGTGGGCAGGTGGTGGGGACCGGGCTGGCAGCGAAGACGTGCCCGGCTGGGAGGGCGGTGGGCCCTGCGTGCTGTGTTCTAGGCGGCTGCAGCCAGCTTGTTCTAATTCTCAGAAGCTTCTTTCAAGCCCAGCATCTGCTCGCTGCAGGGTCTGATTACCCGGCTCCGCTCGCTGACGCTAACCTGATTTGGGCGGCGCTGCAGAGCCCTAATCACATTTGTGCAGGGAGGGGGTGGGGGGGAAGGTGCCGGCGCCCTGCCACGAGAGCCTGCGGCATATCTGCTGCCCAGACCCACATCCCCTTCCTCCCCTTCTGGAGGCAGAGCTGCCCCTCCTGCCTTCCTTGCCGCGGCTCTGATGAGCACCTCACGGGCACTGCCCTCTGTCTGTGGCCTGAGCTTACCAGGTCAGCTCTTGGGGCGGCAAGCCACTGCAGGGAAGAGAGGGGGACTGTTACAACCCCAGGCGAGTCTGGGGAGGGGCCGAGATTCACGTTTCCTGGTTCAAACTTGGCAAATGGGTCCTTCGCTATCTTCAGAGGGTCTGGAGTTTTGAGATCCCTGCAACTCCTTTATGAGGATAATGAAGGCTATGGGTTCGCATCTTGGAATTAGGCATGTAGGTGTTATGCAGAACCATAACCGCCAGATACATAGTTCCAACGGAGCAGGTAGGAAGTAGGTACAACTTCAAGCTGCTGCCCTCCAAGGTACGGCCCGGCCTCTCTCTCTGGCTTCAGAGGACCCAGGCTGAGGGACCCATGTAAGGTAAAAAGCCTATTGCATGTCCTTGAACCTCCTGTGACCTCTCCTGTCTCTGTACCTTTGCCATACTCTGTTCTTCAACCAGAAAGTCTCTGAGCCTATGAGTGCTGCCCGTGTATCCTCTGGGACACAGCTTACACATTATCCCTTAGCCAAAGCCTTCACGGATCCCCTGCAGAGTGCTAATCACACCCTCTGCCTCATGTGTGTGCACAGTGCTCACCAAATAGGGCAAAGACCGTGTCTTTCCACCAGGAACCATCCCACGAGGAAAGAGACCGCATCCTCACAGGTCCCAAGGGCAAGTGCACACACGTGCATGAGCTCTCAGCCTTCCCTGGGCCCTGACACACGGGACGGGCCCATGCCTGTGGCTTCTGTCAGAATGCCACATGTGCCCTCAAACATTTGTTGCAATCTTGGCCTCTAGGGCAACATTCCAATGTCCACTGGGTGCCTAATCTTCCCCAAAAAAAGTGTGGCTTGTTCCCCCTGCTGATGAGGGGGTCTTCTCTGCAACACCTGCACCTGTCCGTCTTTACTGAGCACGTGAACACACTTCGGGCTCATGTCTGCACACCCAGCATCATTGCCCTCTGCTCCCCTTTCCCACCTACAGATGAATCCATTCCCACATTCCTCATTACAACGGGAGCCCAGTGGAATCCGAACTCCACCCCTGGTCACTCCAGAAAATCTTACGGAAGTCCCAAATTGCCTCCCCTTCGCAAAACACTCAAGGCATCCAGCCTTCAGGACGTGTCCCTACTGGCTGCGCGGCCCCAGCTTTCTGGTGTGGCTCCTGTGCCATCCCCTCCGCTTCCTCTCTCTCCACACACTTTATCTGTTGGTGTTCTCTCCTGGGTCCTCTTCCCCAGACCCCCAAGCAGTCCACGGGGGGCTGCCTGTGCCTTCCTAGCGACGTCAGGACCACCCAAACTCAGATGGGACCCACACCTGTGTCTGGTTCAGACCTCCCCTCCCAGGTGAACTCAGCTATCTTGGGGCATCCCTATTTAGACGTGCAAACCTTCATCTCCCGCAAGAATGAGCTCAGCAATGTCCCTCCCATGCCATGCTGCTCCTGTTTCTGGGCTCTCTGGATCTCTGAGCTTGGGGGTGCACAGGGGACCATCAGAGTTCACAAAGTCCTCCTGAGCTCTGCCCTCACTTCCTGCTTTGATGGCCATCAGTTCCATCATGAATGCCTCTTAATTCAGTCCCTTCTTTCCATACCCATAGCCATCATCATCCTCCACCAATAGCCAGACTGTTTCACTTCCTGCTTCTTGTCTTGCCTCCCACGCACCTGTCGGCCATACTCACCATCTGCCAGTGATCATTAACATTAATCATGTTTTTCTGCCACATGCAATGAATAGCTTTTACCTCCCAAAGACACTCCTGTGGGCCAAGCTTGATTTCAATGGAACTCCATTTTTCAGATAAGGAATGTTCTACGGTAAGTCACAATCCCTGCCAATGTTGGTGGTTAATTGCTAATGACAACTGGCCAAGGTTGAAGGACCAACAAGACAAGCAGTGAGAAGGACATCCACAAACCACCCTGCCCCCATTCCAGTAATGGCACTCAAGTGTGCCCTGTTATTTTTATAGGGTAACGCTGAATTGGTGCACAAAGAGGATTGTTACCCGGTTTTTGGCCTGTGTTATAGTGGACAGACCCCTAGAGTCATGCTTAACCACTAAGCTCTGAGGGCCAGGCTTCACAGCCCTACCCGTGCCCCTCGGTTGTCAGCAGGGTGTTTGAAAATGCAAACAGATTGTGTCTCTCTTCCATTTAAAACTCCCTTCCTGACCACAAATTGCCCTCAGGAAGAAGCCCATCTTCCTCATGCTGGTCCCTGCGTGACCTCCTCCCCACAACCTCTGCCTCCTACATACCTCCATTCATTCACACTCTAGGCGCTCTTGAAGCTTCTAAGACTTCCCATTGGCTCTCTTCCCGCCCTTCCATGAGCAGCAGCACAACATGGCCTATGCATCAGAAGCCTTAGGATCACACCATGGTGCACATGCCAACTTCATGGCCCTAGCAAGTTCTGAGCCTCTGAGCACTTCAAGTCCCTAGGATACGATCCCTTCTCATTGCTGTTTCCGTCCCCATAGAGTGCTTTGCCCAAACAGCCCTGCTACCTCTCCCTCGGCATGCATCCCTTACTCTTTCCAGATTGTGGCTCCTGCAGCAACTCTTCCCTAATGCCAGAGTTCCCGTCATGGGAACTGCTGTACCATAGATCACACTGCACCTGCTGGACATGACTGTTTAAACAATAAGATCCTGGAGGGCTCACTGGCCCGGCATGCAGCAGGTGCTCAATAAATGTTTGCCAGGTGAATGAATGGCTACGCAAATGAACCGGCAACTGTTGCATACCCCATCATGGTAGGTTTGGAAATAGAACAAGTGGAGGTATCTGGCACTGGCTGCTAAGTCACGAATTTGTCCACCATTTGTGTGAAAGCCCACTGACAAGGATCATAAAATGTAGTCAGGGTAGATGCCTCCTGATAACATATATAAAATGTCCTGACAAAGCCTTTCGCTAGTCTGAAATGCCTGCCAATGATGCTTCATTTCAAAGTTCTCACTGACTCCCAGGCACAGAGCCGTGGCCATCGTGAAATGCTTTGCTGCCTTCTGAAATCCCACCACTGAATCATGAGCTCATGCTTTGATTGCCCTTCCTTTGTGTAGAGGCATGAATACATGATGAATATGTATGTGTTTTCAATATGACGTTCTATAAAAAATACTTAAATAAAGACAATAAAATTTATTTTCTAAGGATTCCTGAGGGAAGACCACAAAAGTTTATACTTTATAAAATATATGGAAAGAAGGGATGAAATTCACACTCTCTCCCTCTCTCTCTCTCATCCCTAAAACTGTCTACCTCATTGTATTATTTAGTGCATATATTTGGATTTCCATCTCAAAGATGAAGGGAAAAAAACACTAAGAGATGTTAGAGCTTTGACTTTGGTAAGGAGACATCCCAGGTGAGGAGGATCAGATCTTCCTAGACCCTGTTTTTCAGTATTGTGGTTATAAGACACAAAGAACTTATTGTTATGAGGTTGGGTACGTATTTAACTTTAATTAAAATATAAATTCTAATGTGAAAGAAGGCTTACATTCTAATGAAGGAGCACATAATTTAGCAACTCAAATGCGTTTCCGAGTTCTGTGAGCTGCTCCAACAAATTCATCAAATCCAAGAATGGCACTCCCTGGAATTTCTGACATACAGCAGTTGGTCAGGTGATGACCTGGGGTTACAACCTGCAACTGAAGTGGGACAGTCGTGTAGGACTGAGACCTTCACCTGTGGTGTCTACTGCTGCTTCTAGGTAGACAGTATCACAACTGAGTCAATTGCTTGGTGGTGCTGGACACTCCCATGTCAGAAACGGGTGCATCTTAATGTCGTTTTTAGAGAGCTATGGGGTGCCTGGGTGGCTTACTTGGTTGGATGTCTGACTTGGTTTCATCAGGTCATGATCTCATGGGTCATGGGATCAAACCCTGCATCAGGCTCCACGCTCAGTGGGGATCTGCTTGGATATTCTCTCTCCTTCTGCCCAATTCCCCGCTCTCTCTCTCTCAAATCCATAAGTAAGTCTTTATAAAGAGAGAGAGAGAGAAAGAGAGAGAGAGAGAGAGAGCTATAACAACCCTAAAAGAAAAAGATGAATCTTAAATGTGTAACACTGAGTGAAAGAAGCCAATCCAAAATGGCTACATACTGTATGACTCCATGACTTTTAAGAAAAAACAAAACTATGGAGACAGTAAAAAGATTAGTCATTGCCAGGGGTTGGGTGGGAGAGAGGGAGGGCTGACTAGGTAGATTACAGGGTTTTTGCACATCAGGGAAGTTACTTGGTATGACATTGAAATGGTATATGCACGCCATTAGACATTTGTCAAAACCCATTGAGAGAACAGCATGAAGATTGAACCCTAATGTAAACGATGGGGTTTCAGAATAATAACGTATTGATACTGGTGTGTTAATTATAACAAATGTATCACAGTAACACAAGACAGCAATCACAGGAGAAACTAGGGGGTGAGGAGTATCTGGGAACACTCTGTAATTTCTGCTCATTTCTCTTTATATCTACAACTACTACGAATAGTTGATTAATTTTAAAAAATCAGTCCATCCATCCAATCAAAAATGTGCAAAGAACATGAAGACTATGGCTGGCAAATAAACCCATGGAAAGAAGTTCTACCTCATTAGTCCTCAGGGAAATTCAAATGAAGATATCTCTACTCTTCTATCAAAACACCTAAAATTTACAAACAGAGAGAGTACCAAGTGCTGGGGGGGATGGAAAGAGCCTAAATTTCTCATGTCTTGCTGGTGAGAATGGAAACTGGCTCAGCCACTGTGGAAACAGTTTGGCAGTTTCTTGAAAAAGTAAGTATACAGCTAGCGAATGATGCTCAATTCGGTGCTTGGGAATTCATCCCAGAAAAAAGGAAAATGTAGTTTTACCCAAACACCTGCATGTGAATGGTCAGAGAAGCTTTCTTTTTTATTTGTGTTGTTTTGGAATCTTTATTTATAATCACCCGAACGTGGAAATACCTGTAATGTCGTCAGTAGGTAAACAGTTACGCGGGCTGGGGTACAAAGACTGTGGCGTCAAATTCCTGCAGCGCAGCCATAGAAAGAGCCAACCCTGGATACACGCAGCACTTTGGATAGATCTCTGGGGGTCTCCTGTGCTGAGTGAGGTGACGGGCTGTGTCCCTGTGTGTATAGAACATGCGCAGAATGGGGACAGTGTAGAGAAAGGAAACGGAATCGTGGTTTCCAGCTGTCAGGGTAGTAGGGGATGAGAAAGGTGCGAGTGTGCGCCAGGAGGTGGGTGGGGAACTTTGTGGTGTTGGAGAAGTCCTGTGTCAGGATTGCAGGGTGGGGGGGTGACGTGAACCTACACATGTGACAAACGACATAAGAGGTCCCAATGTCAGTGTCCCAGTTCTGTTGTTGCACCCTATACTATGGGAGCTGCAGCAACTGGAGGAAACCCGGGTGAAGGGTACAAGGGGTCTCCATGTACTATTTTTTGTGGGTTTTTTTTTAATCTACAAGTGTTCAAAATAATAACTTAAAATGTTTTAGTATTTTAAACCAAGAACATGACATATTAATTTATCAGCTGGACATAATGAAACAAAGAAGTGGCAAATTGTAAATAGGTCAGAATGTGAGGATTTAGGAATGGCTGGAAGATGTGCAGACAGCATGAGAGGTAGTCGGCACTCAGTAGGAGGATAGAACATGTGTGCTCAGAGTCCCAGAGCGGGGGAAAGAAAGGGCGGAAGCAAAGTTTGGAAACACCATAGGTAAGAATTTCCCCAATGTGGGGCACCTGGGGGGCTCAGTCAGTTAAGTGTCTGACTCTGGATTTTGGCTCAGGTCATGATCTCAGAGTCATGACACGGAGCCCGTCATCAGGCGCCACACTTAGTGGGGTCTGCTGGAGAGTCTCTCTGCCTCTGCCCCTCCCCTTGCTTGCGTGTGTGCACACACATGGCCTCTTTCAAATAAAAAAATATATCTTAAAAAAAAAAAAAGGAACGTCCCCAAACTGAGGATTTCCCCAAAGAGATGACAAATCATAGATTCTGAAAGTTCTGTGAAATCCAGTGAGAATCAGCACAAAGAAACAGTCGATTTGCCTCCAAGTAAAACTGCCTAGACACAAAGACAAAAAGCAAATGGTACAAGCAGCCAGAGGGAAGAAGCTACACTGCCACACTACGTGCCTAAAAGCCACTGTGACACTGACAACCCATGTCCCATGGGCTTAAGTATTGCATCTGCCAAAAGAAAAAAACCATCCACCCTGAAACTCTACACCCAGCAAAAATACCATTCGAGAGGGAAGGCAAAGTAAAGACATTTTCAGAAAAACAAAAACAGAGACAACTGTACCAAAGTGTGAAATTCTCACGATCGTTTTTCAGACAGAAAAAGAAATGATCCCAGGTGAAAATAAGAAAATGCAGGAAAGAAAGATCAATGGAAAAAGAAATATGGGATTTATATAAGTAAATATCAGCTGTATAGAATAATGACGTCTCACGGGATCTAAATATATGTAGAATTAAAATGTATAACAATAACCACACAAACAGTGAGGGGAGGCATAATAATAAGATAAAGCTAGTAAGTTAAAATGAAGAAAGCAGAATAATATAAAACATATAAACCTATAAAACAATAATATAAAACATTTGATAGTCTAAGACAAGAAAACCTAGAAAAACCATCATGAGAGGCCGGTGAGATGGAAAACAAATAGGAAGATTGCAAATGCGCATTGAAATGTATCAAAGATTCCCTTAGATAAATGGAGAAAATCAAGAAAAATGTCATGTTGGATTTATAAACAATGAAAAAACAACAACCACCCAGCAAAAATGACTGGCTGCCCCCAAGAGACACAAGTATGAGAAGAGACCTGTAGATAGGAAAGGAAACAATGTATCCCAGCACCACTGACTACTAAAACTTCAAAGTATGTGAAATAAACCCAGCCAGACACAAAAGAAGCCTGTGGGCATGTCTACACCCACAACTGAGATGATCCCTTGCCTGTCTCAGGAGCCGATCCACACGGCTTTGGTTATTAGAAGATGGAAATTGATTTCGCGTTCTCGCTTTCTTGGGATTGAATGGGGAACCAACTGTTTTTGTATTTTGTCTGTTTTCCCACTGGGATGTCGCCTTTTTGCTTATTGAGATGTGAGCCTTCTTTTGAGATTTACTTTATATTATGTACTCTGTTCCCTGCCAGCATTTCCCTTTTTATTTTGTTTATGGGTTTTGTGGGGGTTTTTAAGAGATTTTATTTATTTATTTGACACAGAGAGAGGGGGAGAGCACAAGCAGGGGGAGCAGCAGGCAGAGGGAGTAGCAGACTCCCCGCTGAGCGAGGAGACGGATGCGGGACTTGACCCCAAGACCCTGAGATCACAACCTGAGCCGAAGGCAGGCACATGACCGACGGAGCCACCCAGGTGTCCCATGAGTTTTGAAGTTTTTATGAAATGAAATCCTTCCATCACTTCATGTGGTCTATCCCATTGCTTTCATTCTTCAAATCTGCAAGAGTGGGTTTTAATATATTTATTTTTCCCTAGGCGGGATAGTCTAATGAGTCTTAGAAGATTGACAGTTTGGGTTCAAAAATATTTATCTCATTTAAACAGAATCCTTTCAAACTCTCCTGAAACTGTACATGGGAATTTTAAAGGTATCTTTCTTTCTAACTAGAATGTTCTTCCTTCCAAATCTTTATTTATTTGACAAATACTTATTGAGCGTCAGTTAAGTGTTGGGCAGGTTCCGGGAGCTGGGATAATGAGCTGATTACACAGACGCTCCCTTCACATAGCTTGCAGTCTGGTGGGAAGAAGGAGGCAATAAACAAACGTACCAATAAATACGGCTGTCGTGCAACACAGGGAAATGAAGCAGGACAGGGTGACTAAGGTAACCTCTGCCCAGCCTTGATCACAGGCGGATACCTGCCTTGGCCATCAGCTTCTCTCTCAAGCTACATCTGAATCTTCTCGATCCTTCTACAGGGTAATTATTTGGTGATGCTCCTTATTCCCCCGGCAACTCCATAAATCAGGATCAAATTTTGTATCAAATTATGCCCCTCCACGCCCTCCCCAGTCACAAGTTAGATTTTCAACAAGGGCTAGTTCATCTGAACTGACAGAAACAATTTTTTTGGAGGGAAAAAAGCTTGTCTCAAAGATTAAACCTTAATTTTAAAAAAATAGTGGACATGACTAATATAAAAGTCTATAAGTAGACGTAAAAGTCTACCAAACCTAGATTGCTCTAACAGCTGGGAAACGCTTGGATACTGAGAAGGGTTCAGGAGGGACATGAGTGTCTTGAAGTTGCCATGGAAAGCTTCCATTTCTTTTTAAGGTTTATTTTTTATTTTAGAGGGGGGCTGGGTAGAGGGAGAGAGAATCTGAAGCAGACCCCTCACCCGGTGGGGAGCCCAACCCAGGCTGGATCCCAGGACCCTGAGATCATGACCTGAGCCAAAATCAAGAGTGGGATGCCCATGGGGCGCCGGGGTGGCTCAGATGGTTGAGCATCTGCCTTTGGCTTAGCTCATGATCTCAGGGTCCTGGGATCAAGCCCCACATCAGGGCCCAAATTGAGCCCCACATCAGGGCCCACATTGAGCCCCACATCAGGTTCCTTGCTCTGCAGGAAGACTGCTTCTCCCTCTCCCTCTCCCTCTCCCTCTCCTTCTGCTGTTCCCCCTGCTTATGCTCTCTCTCTCTCAAATAAATAAATAGAATATTAAAAAAAAAAAGAGTCAGGTGTGTAACCAACAGAACCACCTAGGCACCCTTGCTGTGAAAAGCTTCTAACGGCTGGCTCCCTCCCCAGAAATTCGGTGAAAGTTACTGGGGCAAGGCCTGGGCATCAACGTATTTTCAACACCACCGGCTATGTCTGGCATGCAGCCCAGCCAGGCTGAACACCAGGAGGCTAGTGCCAAGGTCATTCTTAATTGTCACGACATGCGACACATCAGCCCCAGGCGTTGCACGCGGCCATGGCCACATAGGGGATGACAACTCCCATGTCCAGCGGCTCTAAGTTGTAAGTATCTCTCCCCTCCCTGGAAAATGCCCGTCTATGCACAGACAGGCAGAAACCTGGTGCTGTTTGGCTAGTTTCATATTTTACCGATAGCGAGTCACTAATTGTTTGCAACACATCCCTTGCCAACGACGCGTCTTAGTATCCGCTCAGAATCCTGATCTAGGTGGCAAGGCCAAGGTTTTATTTTTAATTTGGTGCACGGGTCCATCCTCCAGTCCTCAGGACAGAGCATCCTACCATGGCACGGGGTTGGAGGGGGCAGTGTGCCAAGGGATGATCACAGGATGTCACTTTTGACAGGAGCAGAAACAAGACCTCTTGGCTTATTAGGATGCTCCGGGCTGAGCACTCTGCTTCCATCTTTCTGGGATTAGGTGGGTGGAGGGAGGAATAAAGGGAGTGTTGCTCCAGCCTCCCTCAAGGAGCAGCCGGCTGGCCACACAAGTACCCCGTAGCCTGGGATAAGCATTCAGGGCCCTGCCCTAGGCCTAGGCAGGGCTCGGAGACTCCTGGGGCCCATACGCGACACGCCTGGTTGACTTACAAAGAAAGGGATCAGGCCCTCGGCCTTGTCTCTCTCCAGGACCTCCTGCAGGGCAGACGCGCGCATGGCAAACCTGCCATCCGAAGGGATCACTTTTAGTTTCACACCTCCAATTAATCCGGCTCTTTCCACCGAAGAGTGCGCCTGGAAAGGAGGCAGCGGAGTTAGAGTCTTGCATGTGTGTGTGCGCCACGCGCGGTGGCCGTGAGCCCCCCACTCTGCAGAGAGCTCCCTGTGCGGCAGGCCCCTGGCACCCTCCCACACCTGATTCCTGCTGTTGTCTCGGGTCCTGTGGAATCTCGCTTTTCAGATCAGTGAGCCAAGAGTGAGAACTTGCAAAACCCACCCTGAAATAGGGTGAGCAAACCCGGGTTCCTATCTGGGGGTCTCCTCTCGCCACGAGGCCTGGGGCCACTTGGGGGCCATGCTCAGTGCCTGGTGTCTGGAGAAAAGAAGCCAAAGACAGGGCACCATTGTGGGATGGCGGATCCACTGTGTCTCAAGGACTCCCAGGAAGCCAGTTCTTACCCTCTTACCAGGGCGCCCCTCTCTGCCTTGGGGCTCCCACCACTGCTGTCTCCTGACTCTGTCCTGGGGTCTGAATCTCGCTGTGGCTCCCAATGGCCAACAGGAGGTGCAGGATCCCAAGCCCTCTGGGTGCTCCCCCGTGACCCTGGTGCGTTAACCCCCCTTGGACCTGCATGACCCCCTGTCCACACTGACAGAACACCAAACTCCCACGTCAAACACGGCTGCTGTGGAAATGTCGGGAAGGTCGCATGGTTTTGTTTGGATCGGGTTGGACACAAAACAAAGATTCCGAATGTAGAGGCTCAATGGGGTTTTGGGCCAACATGCTTGACCAACCCCCTCACCTGATCTGATGTGTAGGCCACTAGCTTCTCCATGATGGCGCCCTGCGTCAGCCCCGGGGAGGCGGCCTGGAGGCGGCGCACCACCTTGGTCCGAGCGGCCAGCAAGGCCATCAGCGTGGCCTCACTGGCACTCCCCTGGATCGAAGAAAAGGTCGAAATGAGCTTCGAGGGGCAGCAAAGGAATCAATATCACAATTGTGGGGAGTCATGAGCGTCCCTCTTTTTCTTTTCTTTTTTTTTTTTTAAAGATTTTTATTTATTTATTTGAGAGAGAGAGAGAGAGAGAGAGGAACATGGGGTGGGGAGCATCAGAGGGAGAAGCAGACACCCCGCTGAGCAGGGAGCCCGATGTGGGGCTCGATCCCAGGACCCAGAGGTCCTGACCTGAGTCAAAGACAGACGCTTAACCAACTGAGCCACCATGCATTCCTAAAAGATGAACGTGAAGCTGCAAAGCTGATTCCCCTTCACATAGGAAAAAATTGGAATCCCTGGGACTGCCATTTTAGTGTTAGGATTCCTTCTAAGAGAATCTCTCTAAAAAGAGAGAGAGAGCACAAGCAGGGGAGCAGCAGGCAGAGGGAGAGGGAGAAGCAGGCTCCCTGCTGAACAGGGAGCTGGAAGTGGAGCTCAATCCCAGAACCCTGAGATCATGACCTGAGCTGAAGGCAGACACCTTCGGCCTTGCTTTGTCTGTTTTGCACAACCCCTCAGCCAGCACTTCTGGGCACTTAGCTTGGAGCAGGTGCTGCCCTTCCAGGAAGGAGGCCGGGGTCCCCACATATATAGCCTTGCCCCCCTTTCCCACTGGTGATGACCACCACATCTTAGGTAAATCCTAGAAGAAACCCAGGAGCTGAACGGTATTAACATTAGAAAGGAAGAAATAAAAGAAGGTAGATTTTTGTCATGTATGAGAGATTTGTAAGATTTTAGGGTTTTTGCAGAGAAATATACACGAAAATCATTAGGTCACCCTCCCCCGTTAACGTTTTCTCTTCCTTTCCCTTCATCTATCCTGATTTCCTCTTCCATTTTACCATTTCAATGCTTTCACTCATTCTTTTAAGTCAATGCATATCCTTCAGGAGAAGGGTAAAGTTTGAACATAATTTAGGTTTACTCAGAGTTTTGAAGCTCAAACGCATGGACTCCAGTCTACAGGATATCCTCTCTTAATCTGGCCTGTGAGGTGGGTTTTGCATTTCTTCAGGCCATCTTTGTAGAAGCGGTGTTAGAAGAAAGGTTTACAGACATGGTTAAAGAAACAGGGCTGGCAAGGCTAGATGGGCCTCACCAGGAATCTGAGCTCCCTGAGGGCAGGCACTGGGCCTCCCACTCTGGGGGCCTGGGCTTCCTCCTGAGCCCCACGGTGTGTGTGTCCTGGATCCTCTGGCTCATTCCTTCTCATCAGAAGTGAACCATGAGAAGCTTCCTGAAAGACACAGCTTCTCCGTGCTGTGCTGAATTATCTATCTGCCTTGATCTGCCCCCAACACCCACGCGGGACTGCAGCCCCTCCCTACCTTCCCCCCTCTGTCTGAGGCCTTGACCCCCAAAGGTCTGCTCTCCCCTGATCCACTTGCTAATGAAAGGCTTTCATTTGCAAATATCTTCTCCCATTCCGTGGGTTGCCTCTTTGTTTGGTTGACTGTTTCCTTTGCTGTGCAGAAGCTTTTGATCTTGATGAAGTCCCAAAAGTTCACTTTTGCTTTTGTTTCCTTTGTCTTTGGAGACATATCTTGAAAGCAGTTGCTGTGGCTGATATCAAAGAGGTTACTGCCTATGTTCTCCTCTAGGATTCTGATGGATTCCTGTCTCACATTGAGGTCCTTTATCCATTTCGAGTTTATCTTTGTGTACGGTGTAAGAGAATGGTCGAGTTTCATTCTTCTACATATAGCTGTCCAATTTTCCCAGCACCATTTATTGAAGAGAC